>WNWK01029905.1:0-23957 GCA_009830355.1 Cherax destructor
CACATTTTGTATGATTATGCTCTACATCAACTAGTTTATAACTATGAGGGTTATTTTTGTCCACATTGAACTGCATCTGCCACTTTTCAGCCCATGACTTTAATTTGTCTAAATCCTGCTGAAGTTTACTGTTGTCCTCCTAAGAATCTATTTATTATTTTGCCTATTTTTGTGTCATCAACTAATTTACTCATGTCACTCGTTATTCCTTCATCAAGGTCATTAAAGTAAATTATGAACAATATAAATTATGATAGATAACGAGGTATGCCATGAAACAACTAAAGTGACAAACTGTTTCAATTCATTCTATACAACTGTTGCATCAACTTAGGATCACATTATACTGCATTTGCGTCTATTTTTCCATTAGTAAGTAAACCTTTGGTTACATCAAATACATTTAAACACAGACTCCAATAAGTTTAAAACTTACTACAGTAATAAAGGCGTCACCCAAAACAGTTGCGAAAATAACTAAGTTAAACCCAACAAAAAGCACCGGGCCAGATAACATCCTAGCCAGATTCCTAAAAGATGGTGCCTCTGAAATGCCAGTTCCCATTGCACAAATAATAAATTTGTCCATCACCACCATTACGATTTCGGAGAGGTTCAGAGAGGCCAGAGTTATTCAAATATTTAAGAAAAACAGTAGGTCTGACAGTAACTACAGATCTGTTAGTATACTCAGTGTGATGTCCAACATTCCAGAGAAAGCGATATACTATAAAATAGTTAAGTATCTTAATGACAAAAAACAATGTTCCATAGTTACGAGTCAGGTTTCAAGAGAACTTACTCGACAGACACCTTCCTAATTAATCTTATGGACTACCTGAGAACTCAAATGTCGCTAGGGAATCTCATAGGTCTAATGGCGACCTTAAACTTACAAAAGGCCTTCGATACAATCAACCATAATATATTATGTAAGAAACTACAGACTATTGGAATAAGTTCTGTAGACTGGTTTAAGTCTTACTGAGCAGCAGGAAACCAATTGTCAAGAAGAACAACACAGAATCAGGACCCTTGCCGATAGCATGTGGGGTTCCCAAGGTAGTATTCTGGGTCTCTTATTATTTCTTTGCTATGTAAATGACATGCCCATCAGTGTCAAGTGTAAGCTTCTTCTGTTGTATGCAGACGACAGTGCTCTTTTAGTGTCAGGTAAAGACCCACAAAATATAGCTAATGTACTATAACTAGAACTAGAGTCCTGCAACAAATGGATAGTAGACAACAAATTATCGTTACAACTCAGGAAAACAGAAGCCATACTCTGGCACGAAAAATAAACAGAAAAGTGTAAATAATTTTAATGTTCAGTGTAATGGGGAACCTATCACTTCAGTGTCTTCAGTGAAATATATGGGAATACCCTTTGTCCCATGCATGTCAGGAGAATTGATAGGAAACATTATAGTAAAGAAAGCAAATGCCAGGCTGAAGTTCCTCTATTGAAGACGGTGTCCACTTACTGAGGCACTTATAGAATGCCACATAGATTATTCTTGCTCTTCAATGGTACTCTTCCTTAACAAAAATAAATAAATAAATAAACTCAAAGACAGACTACAAATCACCCAGAACAAAATGGTGGGATTCATCCTGGACTTGGATCCAAGAAAGCATGTAGGCCAGAATGAATTACAACAACTAGATATGATAAATGTTGAAGACAGAGTAAAGCAACTGAAGTTAAATCACGTTATAAAATTGCTCACACACATTGTCCACAATATCTTGCTGCCAAGTTTGTCAAAGCTGGAACACAACTTTGTAGGTGGTCAGGCTTCAAACACTTTTTATTGTACAACAGTAAAGAAGTGGAACGGATTACCTGCACATTTCAAAGCCTGTCATAGCACGAACCAGTTCAGGAAGAGGACTTAGAAGTACTTAATGAATTAGATTAGATTTTGCCACCGAAGTGGCAGTTTATTTGCACCCCATATTCATCATGTGGACGGTAGCGCAAGGCATATGGATACACAAAAGGCCTAGGAGTTAGGCCCAAAAGGGTTAACAATTGTACATTTGATTTATATCTACAGTTCACTTATCTGTTACAAGCAAATTTAGGAAATTTGCTAAATATAACTGGTATCTTATTTTCATTAAAAAGATATCTTGACATGTCACATAGGTTATTATATTGTCTATCTCTATATTCCTCAATAAGTGGACAATACCACCAATACCACCAATCCAACGACATTCATCTTTGCAAATATACAGGGTCTAAAACCAGCAACAAACAACAAGATACCTTACATTCGTGGACTGCTTACAGAGCCAAATGCTATGTTTGCGGCTTTCACAGAGACCCACATAAGAGATCACTTGGACAATGAAATATGGATCGCGGGCTACAACCTATACAGGTGTGACAGAGTGAACAGCCAAAAAGGGGGGGTTAGCCTGTATATCACAGAGTCACTTATATGTTCAGAACTACTAAATGCCTCAAATGATGTAGTTGAAGTATTAGCAATAAAGATCGAGAATCAAAACCTGGTCATCGTGGTTGTATACAAGCCCCCGGATGCAACGTCCCAACAATTCCAGGAACAGCTTCTGAAAATTGACCACTGTCTGGAAAATCTTCCAGCTCCTGCCCCCAACATCTTGCTCCTAGGGAATTTCAACCTAAGGCACCTAAAATGGAGGAACATTGCAAACAATGTGGTAGCAGAGATAACACCAGGAGGCAGCTCAGATGAAAACTCGCACACACATGAACTTTTAAATCTCTGCACCAAATTCACCTTAAACCAACAAATAGTAGAGCCCACAAGATTAGAGAATACGCTGGACCTCATCTTCACCAACAATGATGATCTAATACGAAATGTCATCATATCAAAAACAATATACTCAGATCACAACATGATAGAGGTCCAGACATGCATGCGGGAGCCCCAGATCAACAAAATGTGATCAGCCGCGAGGGAGCCTTCTCCAAATTCAACTTCAATAACAAAAACATAAGGTGGGACCAAGTAAACCAAGTCCTAAATGATATAAACTGGGAAGATAGCCTAAGCATCACGGATCCTAACCTATGTCTAGAACAAATTAACTCTGTGGCACTTGAGGTTTGCTCAAGGCAAATTCCATTAAGGAAAAGGAGGAGAAGATGCAAACTAGAAAGAGAGAGGCGCTCCCTATACAGGCGAAGGCAAAGAATAACGGAGCGGCTACAAGAGGCCAATATATCTGAAATACGAAGGAGACACTAGTCAGAGAAATAGCAAACATCGAATTAAAACTAAAGGAATCTTACAGGAATCAAGAAACGCGGGAAGAACTAAATGCCATAAATGAAATTGAAAGAAACCCAAAGTATTTCTTTTCTTATGCAAAATCAAAGTCGAGAACAACAACCAGTATTGGGCCCCTATTTAAACGGGATGGATCCTACACAGATGACAGCAAGGAAATGAGTGAGTTACTTAAGTCCCAGTATGACTCAGTTTTAGCGAGCCGCTAACCAGACTGAAAGTCGAAGACCTAAATGAATATTTTATGAGAGTGCCACAGAACTTGACAGACGCATGCCTATCTGACATCACCACGACGCCAAATGACTTCGAAAAGGCAATAAATGACATGCCCATGCACTCCGCTCCAGGCCCAGACTCATGGAACTCCGTGTTCATCAAGAACTGCAAGAAGCCCCTATCACGTGCTTTTAACATCCTATGGAGAGGGAGCATGGACACTGGAGTCGTCCCGCAGTTACTAAAAACAACAGACATAGCCCCACTCCACAAAGGGGGCAGTAAAGCTATAGCAAAGAACTACAGACCAATAGCGCTAACGTCCCATATCATAAAAATCTTTGAAAGGGTTCTAAGAAGCAAGATTGCCTCTCATCTTGATACTCATCAATTGCACAACCCAGGGCAGCATGGGTTTAGAGCAGGCCGCTCCTGTCTGTCCCAACTACTGGACCACTACGACAAGGTCCTGGATGATCTAGAAGACAAACAAACTGCAGATGTTATATACACAGACTTTGTAAAAGGTGTAATGTCACCGTGGTTGTTTAATATATTTATAGATGGGGTTGTAAAAGTAAATGGTTCAGAGAACCGACGAGTTGACAAATTAGACACATATGCAACACTTGGGTATCTTTATTGAGGAAACGTTTCGCCACACAGTGGCTTCATCAGTCCATACTCTTTGACAAGTGTGACCATGGTGTAATAGCACACAAAATGCGTGATAAAGGAATAACAGGAAAAGTTGGTAGATGGATCTATAATTTCCTAACAAGTAGAACACAAAGAGTAGTAGTCAACAGAGTAAAGTCTGAGGCAGCTACTGTGAAAAGCTCTGTTCCACAAGGCACAGTACTTGCTCCCATCCTGTTCCTCATCCTCATATCGGACATAAACAGGGATATAAGCCACAGTGCTGTGTCTTCCTTTGCAGATGACACCCGAATCTGTATGACAGTGTCCACCGTTGAAGACACTGCAAGAATCCAAGCAGACATAAACCAAATCTTTAAATGGGCTGCAGAAAACAATATGAAGTTCAATGATGAGAAATTTCAATTACTCAGATACGGAAAAAGTGAAGAAATTAAAATCTCATCGGAGTACAAAACTAATTCAAACCACACAATAGAGCGAAAAACTAATGTCAAAGACCTGGTAGTGATCATGTCAGAGGATCTCACCTTCAAGGACCATAACACCGTAGCAATTGCATCTGCTAGAAAAATGACAGGATGGATAATGAGAACCTTCAAAACCAGGGATGCCAAGCCCATGTTGACACTTTACAGATCGCTTGTTCTATCTAGGCTGGAATATTGCTGCACACTAACTGCACCTTTCAAGGCGGGTGAAATTGCTGACCTTGAAAATGTGCAGAGAACCTTCACGGCACGCATAACTGCGATAAACCACCTCAATTACTGGGAACGCTTGAAGTTCCTAAACCTGTACTCTCTAGAACGCAGGCGGGAGAGATACATTATTATATACACATGGAAAATTCTCGAGGGATTAGTACCAAACTTGCACACGAAAATCACTCCCTACGAAAGCAAAAGACTCGGCAGGCGATGTAACATCCACCCAATGAAGAGCAGGGGTGCCACTAGCACGTTGAGGGACAACACAATAAGTGTCAGGGGCCCAAGATTGTTCAACTGCCTCCCAGCATACATCAGGGGATTACCAACAAACCCCTGGCTGTCTTCAAGCAGGCACTGGACAGGCACCTAAAGTCGGTACCTGACCAGCCAGGCTGTGGTTCATACGTTGGACTGCATGCGGCCAGCAGTAACAGCCTGGTTGATCAGGCTCTGGTCCAACATGAGGCCTGGTCACGGACCGGGCCGCGGGGGCGTTGACCCCTGGAATTATCTCCAGGTAAACTCCAGGTATTGAGGAATACAGAGATAGACAGTATAATAACCTATGTGACATGTCAAGATATCTTATTAATGAAAATAAGATACCAGTTATACTAAGCAAATTTCCTAAATTTGCTTGTAACAGATAAGTGAACTGTAGATATAAATTCAAATGTACAATTGTTAACCCTTTTGTAGCCTAGTTCCTAGGCCTTTTGTGTATCCATATGGTCTTGCGCTACCGTCCACAGGATGGATATGGGGTGCACAATAAACTAGCCACTTCGGTGGCAAAATCTAAAAAAATCTACCCCTTCAAGGCAGGCGAAATTGCTGACCTGGAGAGTGTACAGAGAACTTTCACGGCACACATAAGTATGATCAAGCACCTAAATTACTGAGAACGGTTGAAGTCACTTGATTTGAATTCCCTGGAATGCAGGCGAGAAAAATATATGATAACATACACTTGGAAAATCCTAGTGGGATTAGTACCAAACTTGCATACGAAAGCAAAAGACTCGGCAGGAGATGCAACATTCCCCCTATGAAAAGCAGGGGCTCCACGTGTACACTAAGAGACAATACAGTAAGTGTTAGGGTCCCAAGACTGTTCAACTGCCTCCTACACGCCGTACATATCGTGAATTATCCTTACAAGTAATGCTTCTGAATTGTGTTGCAGGAGAGATCCTTAACTTAGATCCAATGCCAGTCAGAACTTTTCTATTATAATTGCCTTCCATTGTGGAACAATGAGCTCTTTGATCCAAACAACGATGATGTAACACCACCTTACTACTGGAGGTGTTGACATGGCTGCCAACCAGCTTATTTGTGTATTGTTCTAGTCAAGGCATTGTGCGTTTTTGTTATTTAAGCAGTGAGTCGAATGAATTATTACACGATATATTGAAGTAACATGAATTATTACATGATATAGTGAAATAACATGAATTATTAAATGATATACCTAGAGTATACCTGGAGAGGGTTTTGGGGGTTAACGTCTCTGCGGCCCGGTCTGTGACTAGGCCTCGTGGTGGATCAGGCCCCCAGTGGAAATAAGTCACTCTGTCTAACTTTTTTGGGTTATCCTAGGTTCTCTACACATATGCTGCTATGTATGATAATCTATGTAACTGTATTTCTGTATACCTGAATAAACTTACTAACCAGGCTGTTACTGCTGGCCACACGTAAACTGGCGTACACACCACAGCCCGGCTGGTGCCTGTCCAGCGCCTGCTTAAAGACAGCCAGGTGTTTATTGGTAATCCCCCTTATGTATGCTGGGAGGCAGTTGAACAGTCTTGGGCCTCTGACACTTATTGTGTTGTATCTTAGCCTACTCGTGGCGCATCTGCTTTTCATTCGGGGAATGTTGCACCGCCTGCCGAGCCTTTTGCTTTCTTATGGAGGATTTTTGTGTTCGAATTTGCTAATTCCTCTAAGATTTTCCAGGTGTATATTATCATGTATCTTTCCTGCCTGCGTTTCAGGGAGTACAAGTCGAGGAACTTCATCTGTTCTCAGTAATTTAGGTGTTTTATCGTACTTATGTGAGTCCTGAAGCTTCTCTGTACATTCTCCAGGTCAGCAATTTCACCTGCCTTGAAAGGCGCTGTTAGTGTACAACAATAATCCAGCCTAGAGAGAATAAGCAGTTTGAAGAGAATCATCATGGGCTTGGAATCTCTAGTTTTGAAGGTTCTCATTATCCATCCTATCATTTTCCTAGCAGATGAGGCTGATACGTTGTTGTGGTCTTTGAAAGTGAGATCCTCTGACATTATGACTCTCAGGTCCTTCACATTAGCTTTCCGCTGTATTGTGTGGTTGGAATTTGTTTTATACTCCGATATAGTTTTAATTTCTTAAAGTTTTCCATTCAACTTCTGATAATATTACAAAGTGGGGTGTACTTATATTATTTATACATTTTATGAAGTAGATATTACAAGATGGCCAATAATATGCTAGGTATGCCTAGGCTTTTCAGGCAGTCTTATGATAGGTCTTACTCAATAGTGACACAATGATTATACTGATATTAAGGTTAGGTAATTGGATAGTTGATTTAACTAGGTTTAAATTACAAAATTGAGGCTGATACTGAGATTCAAACATTTAAGAATTTAACAATTAGTTTAAGAATTTAACAATTAGTTTATATATTAATGGTAAAGGTGTTGTATTGGCATAAAACCGTTTCTATATTGGAGTGTCTTAGGCAAACTTATGACTAGCTTAAGAATTAGAAGCAATAGTTGTATTAGAATTTTGGTTAGTCATGTGCAAATTAAGGGAATCACAGATATCAATAAGGTATTTTGCTGTGGATATGTGAAAGATAAAGTAGTTTTCATGTGGTTAGCTACCGGTTGGGTGCGTAAGTGAGATAAGATGTTTTTTAACAGTGCTTTTGAAAATGGAGGTTGTGTCTGCAGTTCTAAGTTTTCAGGCAGGGAGTTCCAGATTTTAGGCCCTTTATGCGCATTGAATTTTTGTATAGATTTAGTCGACACGGGAATGTCAAAGAGATGTTTGTGTCTGGTATTATGTCTATGGGTCCTGTCACAACTGTCAGAAAGTGTTTTAGCTCAGGGTTAAAGTTGGAATTTATGGTTCTATAAATGTAGATTGCAGAGTAGTAAGTATGGATGTTCTGAACAGTGAGTAGGTTTAGGTCTTTGAAGAGTGGGGGTGCTGCCTAGCGTTGGATTGCGTGATAATTCTTACTGCGGCTTTTTGTTGGGTTATTATTGGCTTTAGGTGGGTAATTGCTGTTGATCCCCATGCACAAATGGCATATGTGAGGTAGGGATAGATGAGTGAATAGTATAGTGTGAGTAGGGCTGATTGTGATACAAAAATACGTATCTTAGAGAGGATCCCCACAGTTTTGGACACTTTCTTTGTTATGTGTTGGATATGGGTGCTGAATTTCAGGCTGCTGTCAAGGTGAAGGCCCGGGAATTTGCCCTCATTATGTTTAGCAATAGGAGTAGTGCTGATCTTAGTGTTTAATTGTGCATCACCCGCTCTGTTGCCAAACATAATATAGAAGGTCTTATCAGTGTTGAGTGTAAGTTTATTGGCTGTCATCCATGTTGATATTTTTATTAATTCGTCGTTAACAATGGTGTTGAGCATGGCAAGATTTGGGTGGGAGATGACATAAGTTGTATCGTCAGCAAAGGTGTTGTGATACATTGGGAAGATCATTGATGTATAAGAGGAAGAGCAGGGGACCAAGGACACTTCCCTGCGGTACTCCGGTGTCAAGTGGATATCGGAGTAATTGAAATATCTCTTCAATGAACTTCGTATTGTTTTCTGCGGCCCATTTAAAGATTTGGTTGATGTCCGCCTGGAGTCTTGCAGTGTCTTCGATGGATGGATGACACTGTCATGCAAACTCGGGTGTCATCTGCAAAGGAAGACACATTGCTGTGGCTTACATCTCTATGTCAGATATGAAGATGAGGAACTATATAGGCCTTATATATTACATGATATAGTGAGATAACATGAATTATTACATAATATAGTGAATTAACATGGATTGTTCAATGATATGTATGATATCATGTCGACATGAAGTTCATCGTATCCGATTTTATGAACGTATCGCATATGTCCGTCATCCGCGGAACATCCGCACAATTCTTCATCGCATCAAATCAGACATATGTTTAACATTAAAGTAAGTAATTCTACATGTTATATGTAACTTCGAGCATACCTTGAATTTATTCATTACTTGAACTGAGTTCATCCTGAATCTGTATCGTCGAGCTGATCATCCGACTTTAAGTTCTTACTTGACTCCGCATCAAATTGGCCCAGTCCTGGACCCATATTACCTCTGTAATCTTGAACCTCACAGATGGTAGTCATATAAATCAAGATCTAACATATTCTACATGTAGATATATGATCTATATTATACATTTAGATATAGTTTAATATATTAATAATAATTAGAAAATATAATAATAATAATAATAATAATAATAATAATAATAATAATAATAATAATAATAATAATAATAATAATAATAATAATAATAATAATAATAATAATAATAATAATAATAATAATAATAATAATAATAATAATAATAATAATAATAATAATAATAATAATAATGATGATGATCATCATCATCATCATGAGGGTTCTAGAAGGGTCAAGACAAATCCGGATTCACAGCTGGCGTCCCGAGTCAACACTTCCTCCGAAACACTTCCTTAAATTAAACATTTTACTAATTATATTTCCCACACTACTATTGAATGCATACACTAGCAAGTAAAAAATACCAATAACTTATATGAAAGTTACCTATATTATAAGTAATGCATATAACACATCATAGAAGTTGTATAAATGGTTTGAATAATTAAAGGCAGATGTTGGAACACACTGAGGCCAACACCACACTTGTAAACAGTGAGAGTCTCGTTTGTGTCTTTATTTGTGCTCTCTTTGACTTCCGCCCCTGCGGGTTTACCACGGCTTGTGATACATATGATCCATCAAGGTGCGTTGATAATCCTGACGGATCTTGATTCAAGGAACTGGAGTTATCCTGCCGTATTTTGGATCCATATGTAAGGTGATGCATATTGGGTAGTGATACGTGGGCCTGTGGTGTATGTGATACATATGTGGCAGTGATGTATGTGTGATACATATGTGGCAGTGATGTATGTGTGATACATATGTGGCAGTGATGTATGTGTGATACATATGTGGCAGTGATGTATGTGATACATATGTGGCAGTGATGTATGTGTGATACATATGTGGCAGTGATGTATGTGTGATACATATATGAGCATGTGATTATGTGCATGTATACATATGTGCAGTGATGTATGTGATAATGAAGTGTGATACATATGTGGCAGTGATGTGTGATACGTGGGCCTGTGGTGTGTGTGGGATACATAGAGATAAGATAAGATTTCGTTCGGATTTTTAACCCCGGAGGGTTATCCACCCAGGATAACCCAAGAAAGTCAGTGCGTCATCGAGGACTGTCTGTCTTATTTCCATTGGGGTCCTCAAGCTTTAGCCACCAGGCCACCGGGGCAGTGATGTATGTGTGATACATACGTGACAGTGATGTATGTGTGATATATGTGGCAGTGATGTATGTTGGTTATAACAATGTTGGCATTGAGATGATATATGTGAATATACATACAGTGGGTATGTATTGGTATGATACACATGGTCATGGACTAGAAATTGGATACATTGAGAGATATATAATGATTTAACGTGGTCACCTATTTCGGTGATTCCGAATATCGGTATTTTCATGTTTGAGGTTTTTTCGGTCAATGTTTTTCCGTGTATCGGCCATATACAGTGTACGTCTACGATGTGTCCCAAACTTCCGCCTTGAAGTCAGTCTCTTTTTAACCTTTGTAAGTGTACAATTTTGATCTAAAATTCATTTTATATCATTTTCTTAGTGTTTATTTGGTAATGGCATGTCACTGTGAAGAATCGACCATGTACTGTACGTCACAGCCTGTCTGCTGCCGCAGCGCCTCAGAGCCAGTCTAGCGTTTTTACCATTAGCATTCCGCGCTCACATTCACAATACATCTTGTTTATTGTGGTTTAGTATTGTCCTGTGAAATAAGTCACATGGGTCAAAGAAGCTCATGACCTGTGGTGAAAGAGAACACCATCGAAGTGAAGAAGGAGATTGTACAAAATATGAGAGTGGTGTACGTGTGAGTGAGCTTGCCAGGATGTACAAGAAAAACACATCTTATATCACCTCTATCCTGGCAAAGAGAAAAGAAATCAAGGAAGCTAATGTTGCAAAAGGGGTTGATATGTTAACGAAAAATAGATTGAAAACAGTGGATGAGATTGAGAAGTGGTTGGGAGTGTGGATCAATGAAAAACAGATAGCGGGTGACAGTATTTCCACGGCGATAATTTGTGAAAATGCAAGGCAGTTGCACGCAGATCTTGTCAAGACAATGCTTGCAACCAGTGCTGAGGCGAGTGATTTTAAAGCCAGCAGAGGCTGGTTTGAGAGGTTTAAGAAACATAGTGGCATACACAGTGTTGTGAGGCATGGTGAGGCAGCCAGCTCAGACAAGTGTGTAGCTGAAAAATTTGTGCAGGAATTCAAGGGGTTCATAGACACGGAAAAATTCGAACCCCAACAAGTGTTTAATTGTGATGAAACAGGCCTGTTTTGGAAGAAAATGCCGAACAGGACCTTCATTACTCAGGAGGAAAAGGCACTGCCAGGACAAAAGCCTATGAAAGACAGGCTAACTCTCATGTTGTGTGCTAATGCCAGTGGTGATTTGAAAGTGATGCCTTTACTGGTGTATCACTCAGAAAATCCCAGAGCCTTCAAGAAACACAATGTTAACAAGAATAATTTGTGTGTGTATTGGAAGGCTAACACCAAGGCATGGGTCACTAAGGACATTTTCGTGGAATGGTTCACTGGAGTGTTTGGCCCTAGTGTGAAGACATACCTCCTGGAAAAGAAATTGCCACTCAAGTGCCTCCTGCTACTGGACAATGCTCCTGCTCATTCTCACAACTTGGGAGACTATTTGTCTGATGAGTTCAGTTTCATCACAGTGAAGTTCTTGCCTCCTAACACCACTCCTCTCATCTAGCCCATGGACCAGCAGGTCATTTGTAACTTATAAAAACTGTACACCAAAGCAGTGTTTGAAAAGTGCTTTCAAGTGACCTCGGACACTGAGTTGACCCTAAGAGAGTTCTGGAAAGATCACTTCAATATCGTCCATTGCATAGGCCTTATAAGTAAGGCTTTGCAGGGAGTGACTTCCAGGACTTTGAACTCTGCTTGGAGACCACTGTGGCCGGATTGTGTTAAAAAGAGGGATTTTGAAGGATTTGAGGCTGACCCTGATCCTGACGACCCTGTGCCTGTTGTGGAAAATATTGTTGCATTGGGAACAGTCTGGGGTTGGAGGTGAGTGGTGAGGATGTGGAAGAGTTGGTGGAGGAGCACAGGGTGCTGGCTTTAAAATCACTCGCCTCAGCACTGGTTGCAGGCATTGTCTTGACAATATCTGCGTGCATCTGATTTGCCTTTTCACAAATTATCGCCGTGGAAATACTATCACCCGCTATCTGTTTTTCATTGATCCACACCCCCAACAACTTCTCAACCTCATCCACTGTTTTCGATCTATTTTTCGTTAACATATCAACCCCTTTTGCAACATTAGCTTCCTTGACTTCTTTTCTCTTTGCCAGGATAGAGGTGATAGTAGATGTGTTTTTCTTGTGCATCCTGGCAAGCTCACTCACACGTACGCCACTCTCATATTTTTCTACAATCTCCTTCTTCACTTCGATGGTGTTCCTCACTTTCTTTACCACAGGGGTGCCACTAGGAAGCTTCTTTGGACCCATGGTGACTTATTTCACAGTGACAATCACTAAACCACCAATAAACACAACAAATGTATTGTGAATGTTTGAAAGAGCGCACTGGGTAATGTTTCTCAATGGTAAACAACGCTAGACTTTCGACCTGTGCGGCGAGGTGTACAAGCGCGGGCAGGCGGACAGGTCTGGTACGAACCAATACACGAGTAAATGGCCGATACACGAAAAAAACCATTGACCGAAAAAGCACTCAAAACACGAAAATACCGATATTCGGAATCACCAAACATGAGGGACCACTGTATATGCAAGTTTATTTCAACATTATGCATTGTTAATAGAAAAATGGGTGATACTGGAGTGCATGTTAAAACCCCATGGTTATGCAGAGCATTTCTGGCAAGACTACATGGGCTTGTCATTGTACATGATTGTAAGAAAAATTATTTGGGTTATTGGGTTATTTGAGGCCTGGTCTCAGACTGAGCCACGGGGGTGTTGACCCCTGAAACCCTCTCCAAATAAACTCCAGGTTTAGACTAGTAAGTTAATAGGTGCTGTTTGTTATATTAGATGACATTAGATAATATTATAGGTACTGTTTTTTTACATTAGGTGACAACACTTTCAGAACTCTAGTTCAATTCATTTGAAGAACTAAAAAAAATTAATTTGGGTTTTAGTCTAGAAAGGTTATAGGTACAATTTTTTTTTGTACATTGGATGACATTCACTTCATGAACTTGAATTTTGGAAGCAGTGATTATTCACAGTAATAATTTTATAATATAATTTCTACAAGTATTTGAGAATAAGAATACATAATGAGAGTGATACTTATGTTGGAGTTTGATACATTTGTGGAGTAATACTTATGTGGGTGTGAGACATATGTTTTAATATGATACATATGTTGAAGTGATATATATGTTGAATATGTGTGAGTGATACATATGTGGAAGTGTAATAGATTTGTGGGAGTGATACATGTCATAGTGTGATGCATATATGGAAGTGTTATGCATGGATGCATGGTGATAGATACATGGGATTAATACATATGTTGGTGTGATGCATACGTGGTAGTCTGATATACAAGTAATATGTGGGAGTGATACATATGTGTGTCTGATACAAATATGAGTGTGTGATATGTTTGTAGGAGAGATAAAGTGTAGGAGTAATGCATGTTTGTGTGATACAGTATGGGAGTGATACATTCTTAGGTGTGTGATATATAAGTAGGAACAATGCAGTGCTGGAGTGATATATGTTTATGTGTGACACATTTGTGGGAGTGATATAGTATATACTGTACATTTGTTCTATATAGTCAGTTAAGTGTAAATTAGGATAACCCAATATGTAGGAAAAATGCATATGTATCAGCATATGTGGGACCCCTATGGGTTTACTGCATGTATTTGTAGTAGTATACAGTGGACCCCCGAGTTTCGTAAAAACTTCACTCCTGAAGTCTGCTCAAGCGCCATTACCGAACGAATTTACTCCCTTAAGGAAAAATGTCACGTAGGTTAGTCTATTTCAGACCCCCAAAAATACACTTCCACAAGCACTGACAATATTATACTTACATAATTGTATGATTTCCGGGGTTTACGAAACTCGGGGGTCCACTGTATATGATGTGGAATATATATATGGAGTATATATAATGTGGAACCCCGGTCTTTGGCTGTTCCTGATATCGGCCAACTCGATGATAGGCCGGTTTTTCGGCTTCCGGTGATCGACCGTATGGGACGCGTCAACCCGCAGGCCCAGCCGTTTTGCGCGTCAGTTTGGCTGTGTCTCTCGGTGCGTGAGGAAGCTTCTGCTCATTCATCCAAACATTTCGCTTGTTTTTCATGGTTTTTTGTCAGTGCAACTGCGAAATAAGTAACGAAGGCTCCAAAGAAAGTTCTTAGTAAAGTGTTCCTGTGGTAAAGAAAGTGAAAAACACCATGGAATTTAAGCGAGAATTGAATGAAAAATATGAGAGTGGTATGCTGGTGCTGGAACTTGCCTGGATGTGCGGGGAAAAACAAATCACCAATTACATCCATCCTGGCAAAGAAAGAACAAATCAAAGACACTAATGTTGAAAGGAGTAACTTTTCTATTGAAACGAAGGTCACCAATAATGGAAAATATGGAAAAGTTATTGTTATTGTGGATTAAGGAAAAAGAAATACAGTGGTACTCCGGATTTCATCAATAATTCATTCCAGAAGGCTGTTCGAGTGCCGTTATTGAACGATTTTTTTCCCATAAAGACGAATGTAAATTAGATTAGTCTGTTTCAGACCCCAAAAAATACACTTACAAAAGCACTTACAAAAATACACATACATAATTGTTCGAGTTGGGAGCTGTATGAAATCCGGGGTACCACTGTAGTGGGAGACAGTGTTGTGGAGTCTATTATTTGTGAAAAGGCAAGGCAGTTGCATGAGGATCTTGTGAAGAAAACTGTAACAAATGCTGCTGGTAGTGAATTTAGGGCTAGCAAAGACTGGTTTGAGAGATTTAAGAAGCGTAGAGGCATACACAGTGTTGTAAGGCATGGTGAGGCTGCAAGTTCTGACAAATGTGCAGCTGAAACATTTGTTCAGGAATTCAAGGGGTACATAGAGGCTGAAAAATTCGAACCCTGTTGCATGCAAAGAGTATGTAACCTTTATTCGGAGCATGTTAACACACCCACATAGGCTCCCCTCCAACCAGCGAACCATCGTTAAGGGTTTGGTGATGAGGGCCCCATCATCAAATCAACGACTCGGTTCAGCCATTAAATGCGAGTTTAACAATGACAAAAGGTGACGTGGTTACCACTCGCAGTTTGTCATTGGAATTCCTGCATAGAGCTGGTTGTGGAAAGTTGTCTGTCTTTTGGCTGCTGCTTAGCCTAGACAACTGTGGCGTGCACTAAACACTACTCCTTTGTATATAGTGTACATAGGTGTAAATATCACTTTGTTATATTTGGTGAAAGGAAAAGACAAAAGTCTTATATAATCACAATTACTTGGTGAAGGAAAAGATAAAAGTTTGGAATTAATCTAGCTGATTTTTGAAGAAATACAATTTCAATACATCTTCTACTGTGTTTCTTTGCTCCAAGCTTCCTTTACACTCAGGTTAACAGGCCATTGAACCTGAGGTTGTAATATGGGGGCCTGTCCGGGATCTGAATTTGGAGACTTAGAGCAGGAGTTGAGCCTAGAGTTGAAGTTCGCGCAGGAGCTAGTCTTGTATCTAGATAGCTTGCTATCTGGCATTCTTACGCTTTGCCAACGCTTCACGAATTTTGTGTCTCATTTTGCATTCGCTTCGCTATGGTCAGCCTGCTATTGTGAGTATTCTGCAATTTGGTTTGTTATTGTGTATCAGCCTTGCTATTGTGTGTGTGCATATTGGCTTTGCTATTGCGTGTCAGCTCTGCTATCGTATGAGTATACTGCAATTCGTACCGTGCATAGAGCTACAGCGTGTTAAAGTTGGGGGTTAATGCCACCTATTCGAGTCAGACGGTTAGTGTCTGAGTTAACTCTGCTAAAGTTGCCCAAACTCTCTCTACAGCGTTGTTGGCATATCGCTCGTTCTATTGGTGTTGAATACCAGCGTACCCTTACTGCTGCTCAGCTGCGTGATATTATAAGGAGTAAAATACAAACTGAAACTATGGCATATCAGTCTAGTGTTTCTCCCTCTACAGGAGCTGTTAATCGTAGGTCACCATTGAGGTTTCTACAAAATGGGAGAGACAAAACTCCTGAGCAAAACCAGCAAGTCACAGGTGTGGGGTTATCGACAGGTGAGTCTGGTTCACTGGCGCTTGAACTAGCCAGACTCACTCTTGAACAAACTAAAGAACAGCGTGCATTTGCTAAGGAGGAGTTTGATAGAGAGAAGGAGGTGGAGGGAAAACAACAAACAGATAAGTTAGTGGTTCCCAGAAAGTTTAGGTCTCAGATACTAAATACAGTAGAACGTCATTTAGCACGAGATTATGTTGCACGTTACCGGTATTGCACGATTTAAGATTTGCGACACATTATCATCTTACACGACGTAAAGATGATATTACACGTTCGGCAGGAGGGAAAAATTTTGAGCGCATGGTTATTTACTGCCTAAGAATCCTCATGCTTTGAGGAAAAGGGAATTTTCCTTCCTGTAAACTAAGTTTATTCAGATACACGGGGCCAGGAGCTGAGTCTCGACCCCTGCAACCACAATTAGGTGAGTACAGTTACATACATTATCATACATAGCAGCATATGTGTAGAGAACCTAGGATAACCCAAGTCAGTCAATGGAAATACTGTCACTCTGACTTTTTGGGTTATCCTAGGTTCTCTACACATATGCTGCCATTATGATAATCTTCTAACTGTATCTGTGTATACCTGAATAAACTTACTTACAGTTTGTGGGAAGGAAAAACAAGTAACCATTCTCACAAGCAGTCTTGTTTCTACTACTGTTGTTGTGGTTCAGCAGACACCACCCGCCACGGACCCCAGCATTCGTCGTATTTCATACGCGTTAAGAAGTCCTGGCTACAAGCCAGCTGTGTTTGTGAAGAATAAAATAAAGAGTGAATTGTGTTTTGATCTTGAATTAACGAAGAAAACAAAGATATTAGACAAGACATAACCCGTGGCCGTAATGAAGTGTTACTTTGTACACATAAAAAGATGTAAACATAAGTTTGTGTGACTGACTGACTGACTTGACTGACTGAATGACTGACTGAGTGACTGACTAACTTGACTGACTGACTGAATGACTTGACTGACTGACTGAATGACTTGACTGACTGACTGAATGACTTGACTGACTGACTGACTGACTGACTGATAAGACTTGACTGACTGACTGAATGACTTGACTGACTGACTGAATGACTTGACTGACTGACTGAATGACTTGACTGACTTACTGAATGACTTGACTGACTTACTGAATGACTTGACTGACTTACTGAATGACTTGACTGACTTACTGAATGACTTGACTGACTTACTGAATGACTTGACTGACTTACTGAATGACTTGACTGACTGACTGAATGACTTGACTGACTGACTGAATGACTTGACTGACTTACTGAATGACTTGACTGACTTACTGAATGACTTGACTGACTTACTGAATGACTTGACTGACTTACTGAATGACTTGACTGACTTACTGAATGACTTGACTGACTTACTGAATGACTTGACTGACTTACTGAATGACTTGACTGACCTACTGAATGACTTGACTGACCTACTGAATGACTTGACTGACTTACTGAATGGCTTGACTGACTTACTGGAATGACTTGACTGACTTACTGAATGACTTGACTGACTTACTGAATGACTTGACTGACTTACTGAATGACTTGACTGACTTACTGAATGACTTGACAGACTTACTGAATGACTTGACTGACTTACTGAATGACTTGACTGACTTACTGAATGACTTGACTGACTAACTGAATGACTTGACTGACTTACTGAATGACTTGACTGACCTACTGAATGACTTGACTGACCTACTGAATGACTTGACTGACTTACTGAATGACTTGACTGACTTACTGAATGGCTTGACTGACTTAAAGTTAGACACTCAGTTCAACCATCGACTTCAGTTCAAGAACTTCTACTATCCACCTCAGCCCAGTAGGGCCACACCATCCATATCCACTCTTCACTACCATCCACAAACATCATTACCCACAATTTAAGGTAAGAAATACTATTATTTCTATTGCATTTGTAGTCTTAAGCAGTAATAGATCATGACAATGCACTACAATTACATATCCACCTCAGCTCAGTAGGGCCACACCATCCATATCCACTCTTCACTACCATCCACAAACATCATTACCCACAATTTAAGGTAAGAAATACTATTATTTCTATTGCATTTGTAGTCTTAAGCAGTAATAGATCATGACAATGCACTACAATTACATATCCACCTCAGCTCAGTAGGGCCACACCATCCATATCCACTCTTCACTACCATCCACAAACATCATTACCCACAATTTAAGGTAAGAAATACTATTATTTCTATTGCATTTGTAGTCTTAAGCAGTAATAGATCATGACAATGAACTAAAATTACATTAAATGCGAGTTTAACAATGACAAAAGGTGACGTGGTTACCACTCGCAGTTTGTCATTGGAATTCCTGCATAGAGCTGGTTGTGGAAAGTTGTCTGTCTTTTGGCTGCTGCTTAGCCTAGACAACTGTGGCGTGCACTAAACACTACTCCTTTGTATATAGTGTACATAGGTGTAAATATCACTTTGTTATATTTGGTGAAAGGAAAAGACAAAAGTCTTATATAATCACAATTACTTGGTGAAGGAAAAGATAAAAGTTTGGAATTAATCTAGCTGATTTTTGAAGAAATACAATTTCAATACATCTTCTACTGTGTTTCTTTGCTCCAAGCTTCCTTTACACTCAGGTTAACAGGCCATTGAACCTGAGGTTGTAATAAACCCCAACAAGTGTTTAATTGTGATGAAACAGGCCTGTTTTGGAAGAAAATGCCAAACAAGACCTACATTACGCAGGAGGAAAAGGCACTGCCAGGACACAAGCCTATGAAAGACAGGCTAACACTCTTGTTGTGTAGTAATGCTAGTTGGGATTTCAAAGTGAAGCCTTTACTGGTGTATCACTCTGAAAATCCCAGAGTGTTCAAGAAAAACAATGTCGTCAAGAATAGATTGTGTGTGATGTGGAAAGCTAATAATAAGGCATGGGTCACAAGGCAAATTTTCAAAGAGTGGGTTAATGATGTGTTTGGCCCAAGTGTGAAAAAATACTTCCTGGAAAAGAAATTGCCACTCAAGTGCCTCCTGGTACTGGACAATGCTCTTGTACATCCTCCAGACTTGGAAGACCAAGTGTTTAGGGACTTCAGTATTATAAAAGTGAAGTTCTTGCCTCCTAACTCCACTCCTCTCCTCCAGCCCATGGGATGAAACAGGCCTGTTTTGGAAGAAAATGCCAAACAAGACCTACATTACGCAGGAGGAAAAGGCACTGCCAGGACACAAGCCTATGAAAGACAGGCTAACACTCTTGTTGTGTAGTAATGCTAGTTGGGATTTCAAAGTGAAGCCTTTACTGGTGTATCACTCTGAAAATCCCAGAGTGTTCAAGAAAAACAATGTCGTCAAGAATAGATTGTGTGTGATGTAGAAAGCTAATAATAAGGCATGGGTCACAAGGCAAATTTTCAGAGTGGGTTAATGATGTGTTTGGCCCAAGTGTGAAAAAATACTTCCTGGAAAAGAAATTGCCACTCAAGTGCCTCCTGGTACTGGACAATGCTCTTGTACATCCTCCAGACTTGGAAGACCAAGTGTTTAGGGACTTCAGTATTATAAAAGTGAAGTTCTTGCCTCCTAACTCCACTCCTCTCCTCCAGCCCATGGATCACCAGATCATTTCTAACTTCAAAAAACATTACACAAAAGCAGTGTTTCAAAAGTGCTTTGAAGTGACCTTGGACACTCAGTTGACCCTAAGAGAGTGCTGGAGGAATCACCTTACTATCCTCCATTGCATAAGCCTTATAGGTTAGGCTTGGGAAGGAGTGACTTCCAGGACTTTGAAGTCTGCTTGGAGAAAATTGTGGCCAGGTTGTGTCCAAGAGAGGGATTTTGAAAGGTTTGAGGCTGACCCTGACCCTGCTGATCCTGTGGACTCTATTGTGGCATTGGGGAAGTCCCTGGGGTTGGAGGTGAGTGGCCAGGATGTGGAAGAGTTGGTGGACGACCACAGGGAAGCGCTAACCACTGAAGAGCTGGAAGAGCTTCATCTGCAACAGCATCAGACCACAGTTGAGGAACTTGCTTCAGAAAAGGAGGAGGAAGAGGGAGTGAAGGAGGTGCCTTCTTCATTGATTAAGGAGATTTGTGCAAAGTGGAATGATGTGCAAAGTTTTGTGGAGAAATACCACCCTGATCAAGCTGAAACTAGCCATATCTGCAACATGTTTAGTGACAAAACCTTGTCCCACTTCAGGGAAATCATAAAGAGACGCCAGAAACAGAGCACTCTGGACAGATATGTTGTGCAACAGGGGTCCAGTGACTCTCAAGCTGGTCCTAGTGGCATTAAAAGACAAAGAAGGGAAGTAACCCCAGAGAGGGCTTTGCTACCTGAAGTCATTATGGAGGGGGATTTCCCTTCCAAACACTAACTCCTCCCTCTTTCCTCCTCCCTATCTTCCAGAACCCAGCATTAGTCTTCAATAAAGGTATGTAATACTTAATTAATTGTTAAAAAAATTATTTTTTTGTGAATATTTTTGTCTGGAATGGATTAATTGTATTTACATTAATTCTTATGGGAAATATTAATTCGGTTATCGGCCATTTCGGTGTTAGGTCGAGCTTCTGGAACGGATTATGGCCGATGACCGGGGGTCCACAGAGGGCGTATCTGTAACCGAATTTATCGTTATCCAAATCAATTTTCCCCATAAGAAATACTAATGGAAATAAAATTAATCCGTTCCAGACTTCCAAAAGTAGTAAAATAAAATATTTTTTAGAACTTTTTGACATTAAATAATACACAATTTAATGAACATTAAAGAAATACTACATGTAAATATAGTACAATAACATGTCACTTACATTTATTGAAGAGTTGTTGATGTGTGGAGGACAGAAGGGGAATCCCCTTCCATTAACACTGCAGGTGCCAAGTTCTTTTCTGGGGTTACTGGCCTTTTTCTTGTAATGCCACTAGGACCAGGTTGAGAGTCACTGGACCGCTCTCTAACAAAAAATCTGTCCAGGGAGCTCTGTGTCTGGCAATTCTTTAAAACATCCCTGAAATGGGACATCACAGTGTCATTGTGTACAGGTTGCCAGCACGGCCTGCAACAGCATGGTTAGGGTGATATTCATCCATAAAGCCTTGCACCCTGCTCCACATTCCACAAATCTCCTTAATCACTGAAGAAGGCACTGTCTTCCATCTCTGTTCCACCTCTGTTGCTGTTGAAGCTCTTGCAGATCTTCAGTGGTTAGCTCTACATTGTGTTCCTCCACCAACTGTTCCACATCCTCACCACTCACCTCCAACCCCATGGACTTGCCCAGTTCCACAATTTCTTCCACAACAGGCTCAGGCTCAGGCTCAGGCTCATTCTCAGGGTTCTGAGGCTCAGCCCCAAAACCTTCAAAATCCCTCTCTAGGACACAGTCTGGCCACAATTTTCTCCAAGCAGAGTTCAAAGTCCTGGTAGTCACTCCCTCCCAAGCCTTACCTATAAGGTGTACACAATGCAGGATATGAAAATGATTTTTCCAAAAGTCTCTTAGGGTTATATTCATGTCTGTGGTCACATCAAAGCACTTTTGAAACATTGCATTGGTGTAGTTTTTTAAAGTTGGAAATGACCTGCTGGTCCATGGGCTGGAGGAGAGAGTGGTATTAGGGGCAAGAACTTCACTTTGATGAACTTAAAGTCCTCCACAATTTTCTCTACCAAGGTTAGAGGATGACAAGGAGCATTGTCCATTATCAGGAGGCACTTAAGTGGCAAATTATTTTCCTGGAGATATTTCTTCACACTGGGGCCAAACACGCCATTGAACCACTCTAAGAAAATGTCCTTTGTGACCCATGCCTTTTTGTTAGACTTCCACATCACACACAAGTTAGACTTGGTGATACCGCATCTGCCAAACACTCGGGATTTTCAGAATGATACACCAGTAAAGGCTTCACTTTGCAATCACCACTGGCATTAGCACAAAGCATCAGAGTTAGCCTGTCTTTCATAGGCTTGTGTCCTGGCTGTGCCTTTTCCTCCTAAGTAATGAAGGTCCTGTTGGGCATTTTCTTCCAAAACAGGCCTGTTTCATCACAATTAAACACTTGTTGGGGTTGGAATTGTTCAGCCTCTATGTACCCCTGGAATTCATGCACATATTTTTCAGACGCACTTTTGTCACAACTGGCTGCCTTACCATGCCTCACAACACTATGTATGCCACTTCGATTCTTAAATCTTTGAAACCAGCCTCTGCTGGCTTTAAATTCGCTCACTTCAGCACTCGTTGCAGGCATTTTCTTAACGAGATCTTCATGCAACTGCTTTGCTTTTTCACATATTATTGCCTGCGTAACACTATCTCCTGCTAACTGTTTCTCATTGATCCACACCAACAACAAATTTTCCACATCTTCCAGCACTTGCGATCTCTGTTTTGGATCGCATATGCCCCCTTCCAAAAAACAGCTTCCTTGATTTTTTCGTGTATTTCCCTTTGGGCCCCAATGGTAGCAATGGTAGAATAGGCTTTACCATTTCAGCCTGGCCAGCTCAGTGATACGCACCCCCTTTCATATTTTCTATTATCTCCTTTTTTCATTTCTACTGTATTTCGAGCCTCTTTACCACGGGGTGGCACTAGGGAAATTTTTTTGGACCCATGGTAGCTTATTTAGCAGTTGCAAGACTAAAAACAGTGGAATAATGACAATATACTGGTATGAATGCGTGGGTGGGGGTGGGCCCGCTTGTAAACAATAGCACACTGGCCCCTTTCCCCGGGTGCCCGCACGGTTGGGGCCACGCGGACCCCGTTTTGGGGCGGTATCAAACCGAGCAACCCTCATAAACTGAGGTTTCCAAAAATGGTCCTCGGTTTTCGTGCATCTCCAAACTCGGGAAAATTTATGTAAGTGTATTTTCCTAAGTGCTGTTGCAAGTGTATTTTTGGGGGGCTGAAATAGACTAAACCCACGTGACATTATTTCTTAAAGGGAAATAAATTTGTTCGGAATGGCACGGCAGCATTCTGGAACGAATTTTTTTAAAAAACCGGGGGCCACTGTATGTATTTTGACGTAAAAAAGTATCGCTAACTTTTATCGGTAAACCCCTGCCATCGCTAACCAGGTATGACTTTTACTCTAGAATGAATAAAAAATGTCATTTATATATTTTGGGGGGGTCAGCAGCCGACGGAGTTTTTCTGGAGACAGGGCAAAAAAACTCCCTTGAATATTTCGCTTTTCATCAACCCACAGCTTATTTATCTATCACAACCCTCTAATATGACATAATAAACAATATAAATAACATAGAAACCCAATAT
>WNWK01029906.1:0-23956 GCA_009830355.1 Cherax destructor
ACATGGGAGGGCGCTATTCAGATGTTCAGTGTCTTTTGAACTTTTCCCCTCAAAAATTTCGATTGGGAAACACCCCATTTTTTGCCTTGTACGGCAAATGAAAAGCTTTTACCGTAAAATCCTTTTTGCTCCGCCTACCCCAAAACTATGACCCAATAACACCGGTATATTTAAATTTTTGGGCCACAGCTTTTTTTCCCAAGATACGTAGAACCTAATAAAAGCCACGGATAGGTTCACGTCTGATCGCAACGCCCAGCTAAGGAAAGAAAGGTGGAACCAGGTTGCAAAGTTATGTTGAAAAACCCCCAAGGGGCCCCCCCTGGTATGCATAAACTTGTCCCCAAGTTTGTCGGACCCTACCGTGTCCTACGACAGCTCCGCGGCAATAAGTTCGGGGTGGGGGAGATAGCTCCCGGAACTATCAGAAAGCTCACCTTGACCACATAAGTATATTGATCATGTGAAAACTGAAGCAGAGCTGGAATCGGGGCATTGCAAAGCCACAATCAGACTCAACCTAGTGACAACCCGTCTAGTTCTTCACCCGCTATCCCTACGACGGATGACAGTCCTGTAAGGCCCATACTTATGGCCTGAGACCCCGGACAGCAACATTTCTGTGACATTGACATCCAAAAACTTTTTTCCGACTCCTACGCAAATACGTAATTGTTTGCTTGCAGAAATGGGGTTTAATGGCACACATTGTATAGTTAGTAAATAATGGAGTCAGGGTGGACAAACCAGTAAATACGTAAAATTTATTCTTAGAGGGTCCCCGAAATTATAATGAATTCCATGGAAATAATTTTGTGAGTATGTGCACCCAGTGTTCTTGTAAAGCCTGTATAAGGAAAGGGGCAAATCGTTTTTTGATTAAATGTCACCCCTTTGGGAAATGCTACTGTCAGTCATTGTTTGCAGATGTGAGGATGCTACAGGCCATGGATGTGCAGTCAAGTTGACGTCGGGCCCCTGTGGACAACCTGTATATAGAAGACTCTAGTTCCTGTGTCAGGGGTTGGGCTTGTTCTGTCTTCTGCCCAGCTGTGGGGGCAGGCCGATTTTCTTTGACTCACGAGGGGGGGTTTTTTTTTTCCCTGCACCGGAAATTTTCCCCTATTGTAAATGTCGGGGGGACCGGAAGCCATTTTCCCGGGGTAACCTTGCTTGTTTTTACACCTTCGTGCCCCCCAGATTGTCGTGTGGGGAAAACGACCCGCGGTAGGGGGCCGGGGGGTGTAAACAGCCTACCCGGGGCTGTTTCAAACTCCGGGGCCCTATGGTCCCTGCCCTCTATGGCCTATCAAGGTCGGGCTGGTCAGCCATGCTTCTCTCTCCCCTTCCCGGCCTACCTCACTGAAGCAGCATCCCCCCCAGGGCTGGCTCCCGGTCCCCGCACTCTGCCCCCGTGTATTCTACACCTTGCCATTAATAAACGGGGGTTTTAGTCATCGGCCGATCTCTGCACCTACGCTACCATTCTACTCCCCAAAAAGCAGCCAAGAAGTTAGACTTAACTTTTCCCTTTCCCCTTTTTATTTTCTTATTCTCCCACCTTTCGCAGGGAAAAAGGTTTAGGAATTAAAAACTTCCCAAAAATTGGGTTTTGGTTTTCCCCCTTTTTCTTGCCCGTAAAGGGGGTTCTCTGCCCCCCCCATTTTCTGGGGGCCCAGGAATTTCCCTCCCCCCTTGGGGGTTGCGGGTTAGTTTTGCAAAAATTTTCCGTTAGTTTAAACAAGACCAGTTTTTTTCCCCCAACAGGGCTTGGGTTTTCCCTTTTTTAAAAGGCCCCCCCTTAAACCCTACCTTCATTTTTTTGCAAAAACGATTGAAGTGTTTTGGTCCTTGAAGGTGGATCCTCTAAAATTTTCCCCCTCCCAGGTCTTTGACATTAGTTTTTTGCTCTATTGTGTGGTTGGAATTTGTTTTATACCCCGATGAAATTTTTAAATTTTCCCCCTTTTCCATATTTGAGGGGAAGAAATTTTCTCATTGAACTTCATATTGTTTTCTGAGCCCCTTTAAAGATTTGGTTTATGTCTGCTTGGAGTCTTGATGTCTTCAATGGGGGACATTTTCATGCCCAATTTGGTGTCATTGCAAAGGAAGACCGGGACTGTGGTTTTTATCCCCGTCTTTTCCGATAGAGGATGAGGAACAAGGGTGGGGGCAGTATTTTGCCTTGTGGAACAAAAGCTTTTTTTTACCTTTGCCCCTCAGACTTTACTCTGTTGACTACTACTCTTTTTGTTCTATTTTTTAAAGGGAAAATTTTAGATCCATCTACCAAATTTTCCTGTTATTCCCCTTTTTCAGCATTTTTTGGCTATTTTCCCCTGGTTACACTTTTCAAAGGCTTTTGCAAAGTTGTATATTAAAATCTGCATTTGTTTTCTTTAGACATCCAGGACCTTGTCTAGTGGTCCAGTAGTTTGGGGCAGAAAGGAGCGACCTCTCTAAACCCATGCTGCCCCGGGTTGTGTAATTTTTTTGGGGATCTAGATGAATGGCGATCTTCCCTTTTTAGAACCCTTTTTAAAAATTTTTTTTGATATGGGACTTAGCAAAATTTGGGCTGTAGTTCTTTGCTATTGCTTTACTCCCCCTTTGTGGGTGGGGGTTTTTTCTGTTGTTTTTAGTAACTTTGGGACGACCCCAGTGTCCATCTCCCTCTCCAAAGGAAAGGGTTAAAAACCCCCCCGGAGTTTTTCAATTGAGTTCCCCGGGGGGCATGGGCTGTCATTTATCCTTTTGAAAGTCATTTGGCTCAGGGTAATTCAGATAGGTTGGGTCTACCCAAAAACTGTCCCCATAAAAATTTATTTTGGTCTTTAAATTTCATTTTGGGTTTGCGGCTCGCTAAAAATGGGGTCATACTGGGACTTTAGTAACTCCTCATTTCCTTTTCTGTCATCTGTGTAAGGGCCCATCCCGTTTAAGTAGGGGCCCAATACTGGATTTGTTCTCGACTTTATTTGGCATAAGAAAATAAATACTTTGGATTTCTTTCAATTTTATTTATGGCTTTTTAGTTCTTCCCGCGTTTCTTGATTCCTGTAGATTCCTTTAGTTTAGTTCGATGTTTATCTCATTTCTCTGACCAGTGTCTCCCTACGTATTTCAGATATGTTGGCCTCTTGTGGCCGCTCTGTTATTCTTTGCCTTCGCCTGTATGAGCGCCTCTCCCTTTCTAGTTTATCTTCTCCTCCTTTTCCCTTAGGGAATTTGCCTTGAGAAACTCAAGTGCCACAGAGTTAATTTGTTCTAGACATAGGTTAGGATCGTGATGCTCAGGCTATCTTCCCAGTTTATATAATTTAGGACTTGGTTTATTTGGTCCCACCTTATGTTTTATTGTGAAGTTGAATTTGGAGAAGGCTCCTGCGACTGATCACATTTTGTCAGTCTGCCCCCGCATACATGTCTGGACCTCTGTATGTTGTGATCTGAGTATATTGTTTTGATATATGATGACATTTCGTATTAGATCATCATTGTTAGTGAAGATGGGGTCCAGTGTATTCTCCAATCATTAACCGAAATACAATATTTTGCTGGTTTAGTGAATTGGTGCAGAGATTTAAAGCTCGTGTGTGCGAGTTTCATCTGAGCTGCCTCCTGGTATTATCTGCTACCACATTATTTGCAATATTCCTCCATTTTAGGTGCAATATATAAACACGTTTCTCTTAATTACACTTTGAAGACGGGAGTTTCCATATCAGCTATTGATTCTTATCCCTATCACAGATGGGCGTCGAGAGGATGCTGCAAACTGGTAACAGACGCAGGAGGAGATCAGAGGATGAAGCGAGCGGTCGTCAGACGTAGGGGAACGCCAGGGTGAAGGAGCCGACCTGACGTCAGAAGCTGAGGACGCCGAAGGGATGGCGTCAAACGGGTATCCAGAACACTGATAAAAGTCGAGGGAGGTGGAGAAAGGATGTCAGGTGATAGGAGGACGTCAAGACCACCATCAACAGTACAGGAGGAGAAACGGCACGATAAACAGGAGAACATGGAAACACAGAGGAAACAAGACCAGAACCAGGAGAAACGGAAAACGCTGAATAAGAAGAATAACGAGAGGAAAAGACAGAAAGGAGAAGAGTGAAGTGCGTAATAAGAAAGGGAAAAATAATGCAGATAATTACAAGGTAAAGCAGGGAGGGAGACCAGGAATGAGAAGAACAGGTAGATGATATGAGGGTAGAGGAAGGGGAAGGGGTAAGAAGTACAAGAGGAGTATTCAAAGGTGAGAAAAAAGAGAGAGAGAAGAGAAAGAAAAATAATGATGAAAATAAGAGGATGGAAGAGGCGCAATGACTATAGTGAACACTCAAACAAAGACAAAATAAGGAATATGAGCATAAACGTAAGAGAGAGACAGCCAAAACAATAAGGAGAAGACTGCTAGGCGCACAAAGATAAACAATAAGAGGAAATGTGATAGAAATAAGGAAACCGAAGGCGGCAAAATAAATTCATATAAAGAAGTGAACAAACACAGCAAAGATAATGATCAATATCAAAGGAACAAGAGAGATGTAGAAAGAGACACGAAAGCGGACAAAATAAATGAAAGCACAAAGAATAAAAAATACTGTGAAGAACAAGAACCCAAGTACCGACACTCCCCAACAATAACAGAAAGCGAGTCAGACAACATTCAAGGGGTAACTGAGGAAACCAGTCATGAAGACCTAGCTCATGTCGCAGCCCAAAAAATGATATCAGTCTTGGAAAATCAGTAACCGAGGAGACAAAAAGCGACAGAGGACATGACACTGAAGCACATACCAACGAAACCACACGGAAGTGTGGAAAGTAACCAGTTTTGGGGATGGCGGCGTCGATGATGGAGGTAATGACCCTGAAACTGTCGTAGAATTTGACTCGTCAGAACTACTGGGAGGAGAGACGATAGTAGACACTGTGGCGGAGAGCAAGGACGAGGGAAAAATTACGATCCCGGGGAAACGCAGGGTCAAGAGGGATTGAACAGGAGCTGGGAATATTGGCAAGTGTAGAAAAAAACAAAGAAATTGGAGGAGAAAAAATGAATACGAAAGTTGGAGTAAGAAGGAAGATGAAGAAATATCTGGAGATAAACAAGACGGAGGAAGAAGAGAGGAAGGACTGAGCACTAATGAGGGGAATTCTGTGCCCCAAGCGATACCAAATCTCGGAGACACACCTGGGCACCAGTATCACTGACGGTCCGCCCGGGGGAAAAAAACCCGGATGGTGCCACAGAGGACGCAAGGCTCCAGGACGAGATGAACGACGGGAGTGAATTAAGTTATCTTATGTATAACAGAGAAATAATAACTTGTTGTCATTCTTTAAAACTTGTACAATCCGTTAGAAAAAGGGAAAAAAATAAACTGAGTAAGTCTTCTTATTTGGAACACTGTGCCTTATGTAAATAACTCAACTACTGTAACTTGCTTAAATTACAGTAAATTATTCAGAAATTTTAACTCGTTTAGTCAACAGAGCACCTTTGTCATTTTTTAAACCCGTGTACCTTTTGTACCATTAAGTATCGTTCAGTGTAATGTTCATGTGACTGTATTCATCGTTGGGGAAAAGTCTTAATGTTGTTATTGAATCAAGTTGAGCATTGTAGACGCCAGCTTCGGGCCCAAGACAGAAACCTTATTTAATAATGTGACATATATTGCCAGTACAGTACTTACTTATTCAGTGTTTAATAGTGTTAACTCTGCCATATTTGTAACAAGGTTAATATAGGTTGAGTTTCGGCTCCTGGAATTAGCAAAAAGAATTCCAAGCAGCACTTGTGTTTTTTTTTCTTACGGTGATGGTCGTTTTCCAATATATAATAATTTATCGTTTTTTTATTGTCAAGCACTATAAAGATGCTAATTTATATTTTATGATTTGTTTCACGTGTAAACTGAAAAAATGAATTGTATGTCGGGGCTTCACTGTTTCTTTTTAATTGTGAAAGTCAGGAAGGGAAGGGCGACAAGAATTAAACAAAAGGGTTCCCGTCACCACGAGGAATCTTGGAAAAATGTTTTATTGAAATATTAAAAAAAAACATTGATTTTTGCTAACTAATTCCAAAAAATACGAACATTTTCAGAGGTATATATTAAAAACAGACAAACACACACACACACACACACACACACACACACACACACACACACACACACACACACACACACACACACAACATAGCTTTAAGAAGGGTATGATAAAACTCATGGACCCCAGGAAGAGTGACCGGGTAGCCCAGTTGAAGAGGCGGGGCCAGATGAGCCTCAGGTATGGATTCTTAATTCCGGACCTGTGAGCTCCATTACCCAAAGTAATTTTCCCTTTCCCCTTTTGACCATCCCACCTAGTAAAAGTCAGTACCTGATCAACCGGGCGTGGTTTGTACGTCAGTTTGCGTGCGGCCAGCGGTAACAGCCTTTTGATCAGACCCTGATCCACCAGGCTGTAATCGACCCCTGCAACCATAACTAGGTGAGTACACGCACGCAGTGGGAGGCGGGGGCAGGAGCTAAGTCTCGACCCTTGCAACCACAATTAGGTGAACATGGTGCGTGCGTGTCGACATTTTCTGGGACAGAGTGGCTGGCGCCCCGCACGCACACGCACATACACACACACAGACATAGGACTAACAACACTGGGGGAAAGAAGGGTCAGAGGAGACATGATAACGACATACAAAATACTGGGGAATTGAAAAAGGTAGATAATGACAGGATGTTTCAGAGGGAACACAGAAACAAGGGGACACAACTGGAAGCTGAAGACTCAGATGAGTAAAAGGGATGTCAGGAAGCATTTCTTCACCCACAGAGTAGTCAGGAAGTGGAATAGTCTAGAGAAAAATATAGTGGAGGCAGGAACCATACATAGTTTTAAGACAAGGTATGATAAAGCTCATGGAGCAGGAGGCAAAAGACCCAGTGGGAGACAACGAAGAGGCGGGGCCAGGGCTGAGTTTGACCCCTGCAACCACAATTAGGTGAGTACTCGACCCCTGGAACCACAACTAGGTGAGTACACACACACACAACTGACACACACACACAACGGCCCCACACACAACTGAAAACACACACACACACAAACACACACACACACACAACTGAAAAACACACACACACACACACACACACACACACACGCCCCGATGGCATGATGGCTAAACGCTCTTGCTTTTCCCCCGCACGGAGGGCCCGGGTTCAATTCCCGGGGGGGCCAGAAACATTTCGAAGTGTTTCGTTACACACACACACACACACATACAACAGGCCTAGTGTCTAATCGACATGTCCTAGGACAAAATGGAACTAAAAAACACACACACACAATGATGGGGGTAAAGTGGACTCTGGTGGAACATGGAAGGGGGGGTACCACTCAAGATGATTGAGATCCCCTTTACGTGATATCGCTAGACAGTTGTGACATTTACCAATATAAATGGGAAAAATAATATATGGAGAGAGTCCACTGTTGAATAAGAGCTGCTCAGAGGCCCAAAAGGGTGCAGCGAAAGGGGGACCCCAGGAACTACAAAAACACTGTACACAACCCTAAGTAGTGGGCCTGGACAGTCACCGAAGTGCATCGTCACTATTGAGGATTTAGTGGGCTTAGAAGTCACTGAAGTGGGTTGTTACCAGGAGGGGGGAAATGGGTCTGGACCGTTACTGAAGTGGGTCGTCATTAGTGTGGTGTGAGCCTGGGAATCACCGGAAGGGAAGCGAGGTGTTACTGGTGGTTACATTCCTGACCCTGGTATGTCCCTCTCCCGTCTGTCCCGGGTACTCCTACCCTCTCCCGCTCCTTCTGACAGTTGGCGATCTGAAAGACGGGAAATTGAAAAACATTTCCATGTTTACTTGTTGTTCTTCACAAACAACCCGATAATTATATCTTAGATACACGAAGATTGCAAACTGGCCCACAGTTTCGAAACTCATTGTCTATCTCAAACTTATCAACAATGAAGATCAGATATACGATACAGAGAAGGCTTTCTTTGGGACAACATTTTTCCCTGGGTAGAGCTTTAATAAGTCATGATAAAACTCTACATGGGGGCGGGAAATTTTTGCCAAGAAAGGGGTTTTTTGCAACAGGTGTCTTTTCCTCACTATTGGATCAATCTCTTTTGCATCTGAGCTTTTATTCCCTCTTAAGTATATGATATAACTTTATCTAATTTTCCAAAGGTTTCATTCGTCGTAATTACTGGAATTTAGTATTATATTGATGGGGGCCCTCAACACCTAAGTATCATAAAAGTCGTTGGAAGAGGGGGGGGGGTAATTTCTCTTCCTTTGGATTAGGAAACCTCTGTCATCAGGACACAACCCAAGGGTCGTTAAAAAAGAAAGAAATCCTTGAGCTCATTGCAGATACCTTGAAGAGGAAGAAGAATTGCAACAATTGTAAAATGTCAATGGCAGGCACTGACCTTTCACAAAAGGAGGTTCTGGAGAGAATCCAGGCGAAGATTGCCTTGTGTGTTCCCTGGAAGTTGTAGCAGGTGAAGAGGCAGCAGTAAGTGGTATAGTCGGTGTTGGGAAACCCTCATCTCCGCGTCGAAAGCTGCAAAAACGAGGTAGTTGGTAAGTGACTTGGTTAGATGACATGGTTAGGTGACGTGGGTAGGAGTTTGGCTAGTAAGTTCTTTTATGGGGAAAAGGACATAAATGCATTTAGGATACCTTTATTAAAGACGTTTCGGTTCTTGTCAGGAAGACAGCGCGAGTATGGTAGTGGGGGGGCAGGTGGGCGCCCGTGACGAGGGGGTTCCACGGGGTCAGTCCTGGGACCCGTGCTGTTTTTGGGTATTTGTGAACGACATGATGGGAAAGGGAAAAACTCCGAAGTGTCCCTGTTTGCAGATGATGTGAATTATGAGAAGAATTCAATCGGACGAGGACAGGCAGAACTACAAAGGGATCTGGACAGGCGCAAGCCTGGTCCAGCAATTCTCCTGGGTTCAACCCCCCCAAGGGCAAAGTCATGAAGTTGGGGGAAAGGCAAAAAAACCCAAAGGAGTACAGCAGGGGGGCCCGAGACTCAAACCTCAACAAAGGGAAAAAAACCTTTGGGGGGTATAACACCAGGTACATCTCCTGAGGGCACATCAACCCAAAAAACTGCTGCAACATATGGGGGGCCCAGCAAACCCAAAACAGCATTCCGATATCTTAAAAAAAAAAAAAAAAAAAAAAAAAAAAAAAAAAAAAAAAAAAAAAAAAAAAAAAAAAAAAAAAAAAAAAAAAAAAAAAAAAAAAAAAAAAAAAAAAAAAAAAAAAAAAAAAAAAAAAAAAAAAAAAAAAAAAAAAAAAAAAAAAAAAAAAAAAAAAAAAAAAAAAAAAAAAAAAAAAAAAAAAAAAAATTTTTTTTTTTTTTTTTTTTTTTTTTTTTTTTTTTTTTTTTTTTTTTTTTTTTTTTTTTTTTTTTTTTTTTTTTTTTTTTTTTTTTTTTTTTTGTCCCTTTTGCGATGATGTAATTTAAAAAGAAAATCAAATCAGTCGGGATCAGGCAGGACTACAAAGAGCCCGGGGACGGCTGCCCCTGGCGAACTCCTTTAATTTAACCCGCCAAATTTTCATGAATACGGGGAAGGGCAAAGAAGACCCAAAAGAGGTCGGGGAAAAACCCAAAACCTCCCAAAAAAAAAGATTTGGGGGAATATAATACCGAGCACATCCCGAGGCAAAATCTCAGATAACTGCTGCAGCATCGGGCGGCTGGAAACCTAAAAATGCCCAATACCTACAAGGAATCATTCGACTCTATCACCATACGTAGGCCCATACTGGAGTATGCAGCACCAGTTTGGAACCCACACCTGGTCCAAGCAAGAAATTGAGAAAGTGCAAGGTTTGCAACAAGACTAGTCCCGTTTGGGGTCCTAAAAAAAAAGGTTAAGGGGGAAAAAAGGTGCGACACTAGGGACAGGGGGTTAGGGAACAGAAAAAATATAAAATATGGGGAATAGATAAGGTGGACAGAGAAAGTTTAAAGGGGAACAGAAAAAAACACTTTGGGAAATTGAAGACTCCTAGAGTCAAAGGGGTTTAGGAATATTTCTTCAGTCATAGAGTTGTCGGAAGTGGAATAGCCTGAAAGCGACATAGTGGGGGAGGAACCATACAATTTTAAGAATTTTTAAATCGGGGGCAGGAGAGAGGGACCTGTAGAACAGTGAAGAGGCGGGGCCGGAGCTATGACTCGACCCCCGCAACCACAAATGGTGATGCACACACACACACACACCCCTAGCAAAACCCAAATTTTTTTTTTTAATTAAATAAAATTTCAGCACAATATTAGGCAAAATTTCCCAACTTTCTAATTTCCAAAAAAGCCGGAAGTTCTCACAACAAGTGGATGTAACAGCTGAAACCAACGATGGGATTCTGACCCTCCCATACCCTCCCATACCCCTCCCTACCTCTCTCCCCCCCTTTCCCCCCAAAAAACACCCCCCTCTCTATCTCTTTTCCCCCCCCTCTCCCCCCCTATACCCCCCCCCCTCCCCCCTCTCCCCCTTCCTTCACCTCTCCCACACTCCCCCCATCTCTTTCTCCCTCTATCTTTTTCGGGCTTGCCTTACCTAGTTAATATCACTAATCGTTATAGAATTGACCCGAAAATTTAGCATAATATTGGAGGTAGTCCATACCCCCTCTCCCCCCACCCCCCCCTTTCCCCTTAAAACAAAACCCCCCCCTCTCTCTCTCCCCCCCTTATACCTCCTTCTCCCCCCCCATCTCCCCTCTATATCCTCCCCCCCCCCTATCTCCCCCCCCCTCTCCCTACCCTCTCTCCCCCCCCTCTCCCTCCCTTCCTCTATATCTCACCCCTCCCCCCCTCTCCCCCTTTCCCCCCTTTTTTCTCTACCCCCTCCCCCCCTCCCCCTCTATCCCTCTATCCACCCTCTTCCCCACTACCCTAAGCCATCTTCCCCCCCCACCCCCTTTTCCCCATCCTTTCCCTTCCTTTCTCCCCTTTTCCCCCCTTCCCCCATCCCCCTGCCTCCCTTTGATACTCACATCCCAAAGGCCCCGTGGGGAAAATGGGGAGCTCAGGGAGGGGGTTGGGGATGAGGCCGATCCCGGGGAAAGGGCCCCGGGAGGGGAATTTCCCCCAAAGGGAAAAAGGGAAAGGGGGAGGAAGATATTGGGATCACTGAGGAGGAAGTAAAAAAAAAAAAAGGAATGGGGAGGGAAAATATTGGGATCAGGGGGTGGAGAAGAGGGGAACTGAGGAAAAGAAAATGGGGAAACAAAAAAACAAAGCCAAGATCGGATCTTAGAATAAACTAAAAACCAAGAAAAGAGACAAAAGACCTGGGCCCAAAAACCGTGGGGCCGGCCCAGACACAGCCAAAGGGGAATGAGGAAAAAAGGAGAACCCCTTTAGCCAGGCACTGGCAGACCAAAGGGGGCCCAACAAGACGAGCGGGTTACAAAAACACGCGGAGGGGCATAGATGAAGCAGAAGGGGACAAGAAGAGAAACCACAGTTACAAAAATGAGAAAGTAAAACACATGGGGGGGGGGGGACAAAGCAGGAAAAATTTTAAAAGGGAAAACCCCAAAAATTAGGAAAACTTATTGGGGGGGGGGCCCGGGGCACAAAAGGAACAGGGGGGATAAAACCCAAAGACAGCCCCGGGGGAGGCAAATGCACCTATGAGGCAAGGGGAGACACGGGGGAGGGGGGAAAGGGGGGAACCCCCACTTTATCTATGGCCTGAAGGAAGCCGAAGGGGACACCCACGACAGAAGAAAACAGGAGGAGAAAGAAAAATGAAGGTATTATCTAGAAAAAGGGGGGGAGACACGTCCCAAGTGACAAATTTTCAGAGAACGGGTGGTACACAAGGGGGGAAAAAATCGACCTCTAAAGGAAAACTTCAAAGCAGAATCAGCCCGCACCACGATCCTGCAAGAGAAAGCACGGCTGAGGACGAATCAGGAGTCCCGGGGAAAGATACCTAATGGGGAAAGAACGCGGGGAAAAAAGGGGGCCCAGAAGGAGAAAAATAAGAAGGCGAAAGGGGAGGAGAGGAGACAGAAAAAGGAGGACACCGAGCCCGGGAGGACAAAACACACACTGGAAGCCCCCCTTGGTGGGCCTCAAATCAAAAAAAAACCCCCGACAACCATACACTTTAACACCCACACACTCATCAGCCCCCCCGCCCCCCCCCCAAACAACCCAAAACCCACCATCACAGTTTAAACCCCCCCACAAACCCACCCCACCAACCCATCCCCCCAAACCAAAAACCCCTCCCCCCTGCTGAAACCCCCCCATGGGCCCCCCCCACCCACCCCCCCAACTCACCAAGATCTCCCGGGGACACAGTTTTGGGGAAAAAAGGTTGAAGGTTTGGTACACAAACGGGAGGGGTTTCGAATAAAAATTTTTGGGAAAGAAAAAATAGGTGAGGTGTCCCCGGGGCATCAAAAACTGTCACAAAAACCCAAACTAAATGAGACAGATTGATGCCCCCCTTTCCCCCGGGGGTATCAGACCCCGGGGGGAAAAATAGAAGGAGCAGGGGGGGAGGGGGGGGCCACTGCTTGTAAGGAACCGCGGGGGGTTCGAGGAAATGGGGGAAAAGGAGGTGTGGAAAAAGGGGACTTAAAATAGGTACCATCCAGTCTGGGGGGCAAAAGATAATCTTTTCAGTGATGTTCCCACCACAGAACTGCAGGAGGCCAGGTGATAAAAAGGGAAAAACAGAGCGTGGGGACATTTTTGGGGGGGAAAAAAAAGGGCCCCTGAGGAAAGCTACTTGGGGTTTGGGGGACAACCACCCCGGGGATCGACTGGGGGGAACCAAGAACCACGGAGGGGAAAAAAACCTCCTAGAGTTCTATGATAAAGAAAAGGAAAGGCAAAAGAGAGAAGGGTGGGGGTTTTTTTTCATTTTCCTGGACTGAGGGAAAGGGCCCCTTTGACACAGTTCCCCACATGGGATTAAAAAAGTTGGGAAAAACAAGCATGTATAACAGGAAGGGGGGGTTGGGGGAAAAAATCAGGGAATACCTCACAGGGGGGCAACAACGGGTCATGGTGCGTGATGAGGTATCACAGTGGGGGCCCCCCGGGGGGGGCGGGTACCGCAGGGGCGTCCCCAGGACCAGGGGGTTTTTCCCGGTATATGTAAAAAGAAAGACGGATGGGAAGACCAGGGTCTCTGCCGTGTGTGAAAATTTGGGGAAATCCCCATCGGGGAGGACCAAACGGACTTCAAACAGACCTGGGGGAAACTTGAAACTTTTAAACGGTTTTTCAAAAACCCCCCCCAAAAGCAAAGTCGAAGATCGGAGAAAAGGGGGGAAAAAAACCGCTAAGGGCCCCAAAAAGGGGGGGAAAGGCTCAAACCCGCAAAAAAAGGGGGAAAATTTGGGGGATAAACCGCCCCAAAAAAAGTCTCCATAGGCCCCACAACCAGATAACGGGGGCACAAAGGGGGACTTCAAAAACCCGATTAGCGTTCCGTTACCTTTAAAAAAACGTTCAAAACACTGAAAAGTGACGTCAGGCCCCTACTAGGGAAAATTTCAGCACCAGTCCCCCAACCCACACCTGGTCAAACGTAAAGAAACCAAAAAAGTGCAAAAGGGGTTTTTACTAAAAGGGTTTTTTTTCCCCAACTCAGGGGGCTGGGCCTTTAAGAAAGGTTGGGGAAATAGGACTAAAAAACTGGGGGGGAAAAAAGGGTCAGAGGGCATGTAACGACATACAAAAAACTGCGGGGGGAAAAAACAAGGTAGACAGTGACAGGATGTTCCAAAAGGGAACAAGAAACAAAAAGGGGGGGCAACTGGAAAAACCGGGGAAAAATCAGATGAGTCAAAAGGGGTTTGGAAACATTTCTTCAGCCAAAGGGCAGGAAGGGGAAAAGTCTAGAGAAAGATATAGTGGAGGCAGGAACCATACACAGTTTTAAGGGCGAAAAGGGGGGATAAAACTCATGGAGCAGGGGGAGCAGTGACCCCGTAGCGGACAGAGAAGAGGCGGGGCCAGGGGGTGGTTCGGCCCCCCCCAAACCCAATTAGGGAGACACACACACACAAAACCCCAACCCCCACACAGCACCAGTTTGGAACCCCACCCCCGGGAAGTGAAGAAGCTAAAAAAAAGGAAAGGTTTGCAACAAGACTTTTTTTCCCCCAGCCGGGGTATGTCTTGAGGAGAAGTTAAGGGGAAACGACCTGACGACACTGGGGAAAAGGGGGGGACAGGGGGGCATGATAACAACATTAAAATTTTTTTAGAAATTTGAAAGGGGGACAAAGACAGAAAAGTTTTTCCCCCGATGGGACAAAACAACAAAAGGGGGGGCAGTTTGGGAAATTGAAGATCAGATGAATCACAAAAAATGTTAGGAATAGTTTGGGAAGTGATGTAGTGGAGGCAGGCCCATACATAGCTTTAAGAAGATTGATAAAGCTCATGGCGCAGGGAGAGTGACCCAGTAGAGGCCAGTGAAGAGGCGGGGCCAGGAGCTTAATCATCAACCCAACAGGTGAGTACAACAACTAGGGGAGAAAAAACAGGGAGACAACACAATACACACACACAACTAACACACACACAATACACACACACAAATAACACACACACAACAAAAAACACACACAACTAACACACACACAACTAAACACACATACAACTAAACACACACAACAAAACCCCAAAAACCAAAAAAGACATGTGCCTAGGACAAAATGGTAACTAACAGTTTTCATTCTATCTTTTTCTCTTTTACTTGACTCGTGTTGAAACTTAGCAATGCCTGGGTGGTCACTGTGAGGTTGATACCTGGTTTTCAGATCCCATTCGCCTAACCCGTTGAGTTGACCTCGTACCCGGAACCTGAAAAAATTTTGTTTTTTTTTTATTATTTTATTATTATTATTATTATTATTATTATTAAATGCTAAGTATATTAGAGTTTGATCCATAGAAGGGAAGGGTAACTCCAATTCCTTAATCAAGGCAACCCCCAAGGGGAAAACAAAAAGGCTTATGTGTTTTTGGTTGTACGTACTTATCTGTGATGATGTTTCCCGGAGCACTGATTCCTTTTCAGAGCACTTATCCGGGAGTCAAAATCCCCCGTTTGGGAAATGATCCCGGGATACGCCTTATCTAGTATGATCCCGAGTCACTATATTCCTTTTAAGTATTATGCTGGCAGTCACTGTACCCTTCCTTTTATGCACTGTATCCCCGGGAATCACGATTCCCGTCATAGACTGCATCCCGCAGTCCGCCTTCCTTGTCAAAACTGTATCCTGGCAGTCACTGTACCTTCCTGTCATAGCACTGTATCCTGGCCATTGACCCCTTTCCCATCATAATACTGTATCCTGGCAGTCACTGTACCTTCCTGTCATAGTACTGTATCCTAGCAGTCACTGTACTTCCTATCATAATACTGTATCCTGGCAGTCACTAAAAAACCCCTCATAGCACTGTTCTGGCAGTCACTGTACCTTCCTGTCATAGCACCATCCTAACAGTCACGTACCTGTCATGAGTGCACTTGGCAAAGTATTCTTAGGGATGTTTTTCCCAGTCAAGACTCGGAGGATATTCATGAATATTTTACTTTGATTACTGAGGAAGGTTCCTAGATTCACATTACTCTATAAAATTTTTTACGCTTTTTCAGATTTTAAAATTTTTTTATTTAGTATTTCTTAGCGACAGAAAATATTAGTCAATTATTGTTTACATGACTCAGATTTAGAAAGTAACATTATTTACGTCATTTGAATTGTTTGTTTGCACTGAGTGGACACTGTCGTCAGTATACAGCCCCGAGTTTATAGTTGGTTTAGTGAGGACATTATGTATAGGAAAGAAATAGGGGGCCCAAAATACTGCCCCCTTTATGGACCTCACATTTCAAAATTTCTTGTTTTGTAAAAGATGAGAAGGTCTTCCACACCTGAGGTGTGGGAAAACAGCAAACAGCAAAGATGTGTCGGGAAAATTGTTGTTATGGCACAGTGTTTCTGTTCTCTCTGGGCCCATGGAGAGATGTCCGGGCCCATCGCCTTTGAGTTATCTAGTTCATTAGCGTCTTCACTTCCCCCTCGGTTTGTGTGTGTAGTGTGTCCAGCACTTGTTGGTAAAAACTACCATCCCGGTTTGTTGGAGACCGTTTCTACTGTGTGTAAATTAGTTACTAATTGTCAAAGGCACTTGTCGAAAGACACTGACGGTTGTGTGTGGTAGCCAGTCACCTCACCTGTGTCGACATAGTTGTAGAATGCAGTGACAGAGCGTTCCCCGACGTTGGGAAGACCACGATCCTGTACCACAAGCCACCGAACTGTTGACAACATGAAGAAGTCTTTAAAGGGTGAAATACCCACACACACACACACACACACACACACACACACACACACACACACACACACACACACACACACACACACACACACACACACACACACACACACACACACACAGCCCTGGTGGCCTAGTGGTAAAGCCTTGCCTACGCACGGAGGACCCGGGTTCTAATCCTGACGGGGCGGAAACATTTCGAAGTGTTTCCTACACACACACACACACTACACACATACACACAACAGGCCTAGTGTCAAATCGACATGTGCCTAGGACAAAATGGTAACTAATCAATCATACACACACACACACACACACACAAATATTTCCCACTGTATGAAAACAAATTGTGTAAAGTCGGTACACTTTCTTAACAAAAAAAAAAAAAAAATGCAGAGCCTAATCTAATATTAAAATCACTGAATGACAAACAGATCCTCAGTGTTTATTACAAGCATTGAAGATCATATAAAAACTGGTGAACATAAGTCCCAGAGGGTCTGGAGAGACGCAAGACTCTGCTGGTTCAATTACACGGTTCACACTCTATGGAAAACTGAACCGAAGTTTTTGCTTGCCATGTACCCAGAGTGGTACTGTACCCAGAGTGGTACTGTACCCAGAGTGGTACTGTACCCAGAGTGGTAACGTACCCAGAGTAGTACTGTACCCAGAGTGGTACCGTACCCAGAGTGGTAACGTACCCAGAGTGGTACTGTGGCCTAGAGTGGTACCGCACCCAGAGTGGTACTGTACCCAGAGTGGTACCGTACCCAGAGTGGAACTGTACCCAGAGTGGTAACGTACCCAGAGTGGTACTGTACTCCAGAGTGGTACCGTACCCAGAGTGGTACCGTACTCCAGAGTGGTAATGTACCCAGAGTGGTACCGGTACTCCAGAGTGGTACCGTACCGTATGGTACTGCACCAGAGTGGTACTCGTACCCAGAGTGGTACCGTACCCAGAGGGTAACGTACCCAGAGGGTAACGTACCCAGAGTGGTAACGTACCCAGAGTGGTAACGTACCCAGAGTGGTAACGTACCCAGAGTGGTAACGTACCCAGAGGGTACCGGGGAACATGATTCTACTAAAAGGTCATACGTACACAAACTATATAAACGCACATACCTACATAAGTATGTACATTCAGGAAGAATAAGGATTTATGTAAATACACAAACATCTGCAGTTATTATGTGACTAAGATAGTGTTGTTTATTGAAGTCAAACTGAAGTAATAATAATTGCAGTAGTAAAAATAATGGTAATTTACCAATGGTTATATTTTAAGGACCATAATTTTTAAAGGCAGATCAGATTGACCGAAAGCCTAGCTGCGGGTCGTCATTATGACGACCAGAAGTAGTATTAGTATAAGCAGTACAGCGGCAAGGTAGTAGTAGTAGCAGCAGTGGTATGGTAGTAGCAGTAGTAGTAGCAGTAGTAGCAGAAATAGCAGCAGTAGTAGTAGTAGCAGCAGCAGCAGCAGCAGCAGCAGCAGTTGTTGCTAAGGCGTTGCAATAGCAGCAGCAGCAGCAGCAGCCGTTGGCACAGCCAGCAGCAGCGTTAGCAGCAGCAGCGCAGCGAAATACAGCAGCACCCAGCAGCGTTAACAGCGTTGGCAGCAGCAGTGAGCAGTTAAGCAGCAGCCTGCTACAGCAGCAGCCAAGCAGCAGCAGCAGCAGCACAGCAGCAGCAGCTGCGAGCAGCAGCAGCAGCGTTGCTAAACAGTTGCCGCTGCTGGGCAATGTTGCCAGCAGCAGCAGCAGTACAGCAGCAGCAGCAAGGTTGCTGTTAAGCAGCAGCAGCAGCAGCAGCAGCGTTACAGCAGCAGCGTTGCCAGCAGCGTTATTACAGCAGCAGCCAAGCAGCAGCAGCAGCAAGCAGCATAAGGTTAAGCAGCAGCAGCAGCAGCAGCAGCCAGCAGCAGCAGCCAGCAGCAGCAGCCATGCTGCTGCCAAGCAGCAGCAGCCAGCAGCAGCAGCCGCTGCTGCTGGCAGCAGCAGCAGCCAAGCAGCAGCAGCAGCAGCAGCAGCCAGCAGCAGCAGCAGCAGCAGCAGCCACAGCAGCAGCAGCAGCAGCAGCAGCTAAGTAGCAGCAGCGAGCAGCAGCAGCTGCTGGGCAGCAGCCAAGCAGCAGCAGCAGCAGCAGCAGCAGCAGCCAGCAGCAGCAGCAGCAAGCAGCAGCAGCAGCAGCAGCAGCACAGCAGCAGCAGTGTTGTTGAGCAGCAGCCAGCAGCAGCAGCCAGCAGCAGCAGCAGCAGCAGCAGCAGCAGCCAGCCAGCACAGGCAGCAGCAGCAGCAGCAGCAGCAGCAGCAGCAAGCTGCTGTTGCCGCTGGGCAGCAGCAGCAGCAGCAGCAGCAAGCAAGCAGCGGCAGCAAGCAGCAGCAGCCAGCAGCAGCTGCTGGCAGCAGCAATTAGCAGCAGCAGCAGCAGCTGCCAGCAGCAGCTGCCAGCAGCAGCAGCAGCAGCTAAGCAGCAGCAGCAGCAGCAGCAGCAGCAGCAGCAGCAGCCACAGCAGCAGCAGCAGCAGCAGCCAAGCAGGCGCGCAGCTAAGGCAGCAGCAGCAGCAGCAGCAGCCAGCAGCAGCAGCAGCAGCAGCAGCAGCAGTGCTGCTGTTAAGCTAAGCAGCAGCAGCAGCAGCGTTAAGCAGGTGCTGCTGCAGTAGCAGTGAGCTGCTAGCAGCAGCAGCAGCAGCAGCACAGCATACAGTAGCATAAATAGCAGCAGCAGCAACAGCAGCAGCAGCAACAGCAGCAGTTAATCAGCAGCAGCATGTTGCTGCAGCAGCAGCAGTGAGCAGCAGCAGCTGCCAAACAGCAGCAGCAGCAGCAACAGCAGCAGTGAGCTGGACAATAGCAGCAGTAGTGAGCGTTAACACAGCAGCAGCACAGCATACAGCAACAGCAGTGTTGCCGTTACCAGCAGCAGCAGTTAAGCAACAGCAGCAGCAGCAAGCAACAGCAGCAGGCAGTTGCCAACAGCAGCCCAGAGCAGCAACAGCAGCAGCAGCTGCTGCCAACAGCAGCAGACAACAATAGCAGCTAAGCAACAGCAGCAGCAGCAGCACAATAGCAGCAGCAGCACAGCACAAGTAGCAGCTACATACAGAAATGCAGCAGCAATAGCATCGTACATATACAGCAGCAATAGTAGCAGTGAGCAGCAACAGCAGTAGACCAGCACAAGTAGCAGCAGCAGCGTTAAACAGCAGCAGCAGCAAGCAAACAGCAGCAGCAGCAGCCAAATAGCAGCAGTATGCCAACAGCAGCAGCAGCAGCCAAGGCTACCAGCAGCAGCAGAGGACAACAGCAGCAGCACAACATGCAGCAGTGTTGCCAACAGCAGCAGTTGCTGCTAAATAGCAGCAGCAATAGTAGTTGCAGCAGCAATAGTTTATAGAGGGGGAACGGATATATAGGATCATTATCTAGCTGTAGCTACAATTAGAGTAAAAGGTAAATGGGACAAAAAGGAAAATGGTCAACAGTAAGAGAGGTGAAAGTGTATAAACTAAGGGAGGAGGGAAGTTAGGGTGAGATATAAGCAACTATTGGCAGAAAGGTGGGCTAGTACAAGTATAGGTAGTGGGGGTTGAAGAAGGATGAGAAGTTTTTGGCTTATGGAAGTTGGGCAGGAGGAAAGATAAGTGATTGGTTTAATGATTAAGTAAAGGGTGTGATAAAATAGAAAAAGGTAGCTTATGAGAGATTTTTACAAAGCTGAAGTGATATAAGAGGGGCAGAGAATATGGACAGTAAAAGAGTGGTGAAGAGAGTGGTGAGAGAGTGCAAAAGGAAAGCAAATGAGTGAGAGGCACTATGAGAATATTTTTTTTTTTGAGTGAGATAAAACAAATTAAGAAAGCCTAGGGAATGATGAATGGGTTTGTCCATTAAAACAGAGAGGAGTTAGTAGATGGAAGCTGGAGGTATTGGGTAGATGGAGGGGGAATATTTTAGAACTTTTAAATGTAGACGAAGAAAGGGAGGCGGTAATTTCATGCATTGGCCAGGGAGGTATAACATCTTTAGGAGTGAAGAAGAGCAGGATGTTGTGTGGGGAAGGTGTGAGGCACATGCAGAATGGTATGTGCAAAGTGAATGGGGAACTGATGATCATGACAGAAATGTTAAAAGCAATGGGAGATATTGTGTTGAAGTGTTTGGTATTTCTTTTGGTTAATAAATGTATGAAAGAGGGAATTTACCTAGGATTGGCAGAGCATGTATAGTTCCTTTTATATAAAAGGAAGGGGGACAAAAGAGATTGTAAAATTATAGGGGAATAAGTCATCGAGTATACTGATAAAGTGTACGGTAGGGCTATTATTGAAAGAATTAGAGGTAAGGCATAGAGTAGGATTGCAGATGAGCAAGGATATTTTTAGAGTGGGTAGGGATGTAATTCAAGCATTTACATTGAAGCATATATGTGAACAGTGCATTTAGATAAAGGTAGGGAAGTTTTCATTGCATTTATTTATTTAGAAAAGATAGAGTGGATAGGTGAGCAATGTGGCAGATGTTGCAAGTGTATGGAATAGATAGTATTACTAAACGCTGCAAAGAGTTTATATGATGATAGTGAGTCTTAGGTTAGAGGTGTAGGAGAGAGGACGATTACTTCCCGGTAAAAGTAGGTCTTAGACAGGGATGTAATGGGTCACCATGGTTGTTTAATACATTTATAGATGGGGCTGTAAAAGCAGTTAAATGCTAGGTGTTGTGGAGAGGGTGGGATTAAATTATGGGGGAATCAAATACAAAATGGGAGCTGGACACAGTTATTTTTATTGATGATACTGTGGTTTTGGGGATTCTAAAGTTGTGCAATAGTGGACGAGTTTGGGAGGGTGTGTAAAGGTAGAAAGTTGAAAGTCAAACATAGATAAGTATAAGGTGATGAGGGTATCAAACGATTTAGACAAAGAAAAATTGATATCACATTGAGAGAGGATTATAAATAAGTAAATGTTTTCAGATATCGGGAGTTAACTTGTCACGGATAGTTGGTGATGGGATGAGGTTAACCATAGAATTAATAAAGAAAAAAGGTGAGTGGAAAAGCGAGTATCTCCAGAGACAAAGCAAACTTATCCATGGAGGCAAAGAAGGGAATGTACGTGAGTATATTGGTACCAACACTTAAAAGGGTGTGAAGCTTGGGTTGTAAATGCTGCAGCGAGGAGGCGGTTAGAGGCAGTGGAGATGTCCTGTCTAAGGGCAATGTGTGGTAAATATTATGCAGAGAATTCAAAAGGGAAATTAGAGTAGTGTGGAGTTACTAAAATTATTATTAGAGGGGCTGTTGAGATTGTTTGGTTAAATGCAGAGAATGGAACAAAGAGAATGACTTGGAGAGCGTATAGATCGTGGGAAAAGGGAAAGGGGGGTGGGGGGGTCCCCGAAAAGGGGGTTTGGGGGGGGTGGGAAAGGAGGTTTGTGGGCGGGGGGGGTTGATTTCCCCGCAAGCGTGTGTGAGTGTGTTAGATAGGGGGTGAATGGAACGAATAGTTTTTTTGGGGGTGACAGCTGTTGGAGTGTGAGGGGTAATATTTAGTGAAGGGATTCGGGGGAAAACCCGGGTTGGGTTTTAGTCCTGAAATGGGAAGTACAATGCCCATTTTAAAGGAGGGGGGTTTTGGGTATTGGCAATTTGAAGGGGCATCTAAAATGTTGTATCTGGGTCCTCTTCAAAGACAGTGATTTGGGATGAGTGATGAAAGTGATGAATGATGAAAATTTTTTTTTTATCGGGCCCCCTTCCTTGGGAGACGGCCGACGTGTTAAAAAAAAAAAAAAAGAAACAAAACCAGGTTGTATAAATCCTGTTATGAAAATTTTTTTTATTTTGTAACCAGTATTCTTTTTTCAGTATTTTTTTTTTTAGAGTAGAGGAGGGCTCCAGGAAATGGAAGTCCTTCATCTGGGGCGTCGACAAGTTGGTCAGGTTAGGCAAGAAAAAAGAAAAATTTATCTTGGTACACTGTGTGAAAACCCCACGGTTTTTTAAAAATCTTGTAACAAAAAGAGAGAGAATTATTATTTTTAAAAAGGGGAAGGGAAACCCCTAGGATTATATAGCGCCTGTGGGGGGGGGTGGGGAAAAAAAATTTAGGTCCCAAATTTAGGGAACTGGGGCACAGATCTTTTCCAAATCAAGAGCCCCCCCTCAGCATCAAGGAACCTTCCTGAGGGGAGAGAGATACGTACGGGGGGAAAAACAGATAGGGGAGACTTTGGTTTCCCCGGGGTATACCTGGAGGGTGTTTCGGGTTGACGCCCCGGGGCCCCCGGGCCACTGCCCGGCCTTTTTTCGTGGATCGGGGGTTGATAAACCTGATGCTCCCCTGGCCGCACGAAAACCCGGGGGAAAATGAACCACAGTCCATTTTTCCCCGAAGACAGCCGGGGGTCTTTGGTTTTTTCCCCTTAATCCGGGGGGGCAAAATTAAACAGTTTTTTGGGGGGGACATTTTTTGTGTTGTCTTTTTTGCGACTTTATGGGGCCCTTCTTTTCATTTGGGGGTGTTCCCCCCCCGCAGAATTTTTTTTTGTAGGGAGGATTTCTATGTGCAGTTTTTGGGGGGGGCCCCCCTAAGTTTTTCCCCGATTATCATGTATTTTTCCCTTTATTACAAGGGGTACAGGTCAAGAGACTTCAACCGTTCCCAGAATTTAGGTGCTTTATTGTACTTATATTTGTATTAAAAATTGTTTTATATTTTTTCCAGGTCTGCAATTTTTCCTGCCTTTGGGCCGTTAAGGATAGCAATATTCCAGCCAAAAAAGAAAAGCGATTAGAAGAGAATCACTTGTTTTGGCATCACTAGTTTTGAAGGTTCATTATCCATCCCTTTTTTTTCCCGAATGTGGTAGATACATTTTGGATCTTTTAAAGGAGTTCTCTGACAAAACTCCCAGGTCCTTCACATTAATTTTTCGCTCATCTGGGCTTTAATTTGTTTTTTTTTCTTATCCAGTTTTTTTTTTCCTCTAGTTTTTTCCCTAGGAGTAATTGAAATTTGTCTTCACTGAACTTTAAAATTTTTTTCTGAGGATTTAAAGATTTTTAAAGTCCGTTGAATTTAGTGTCCCCCGTGGGTGACACTATGCAAAATTTTTTTCATCAGAATGGAAGACACGGTGCTGTGGGAAACTCTGTCATGTCAGGGAAATTTGGAAAAGGGTGGGAATCTTCCCCGTGGAACATATATCAAGGTTCGCTGAGGATTAACTATAGTCTATTTTTCGTAAATAACCACCACCGCCACTACTACTACTACTACTACCTCGCTTAAATACTATTACCTTCACTACCGATGTTTTTGGGTTTGGGACATGGTCAACTGATCGTCCTGGGGTTTTGAACAAAAAAGAGGGTTTCCCTTGGTTACTATCCAGCGTTGTTTTTTGTTTAATAAATATTTGCCAAATTTATCAACCAGTACTTAAAAATCAGCATTTTTTTTTTTCTTTTTTGCTTGGGGGTAGTGTTCCAGAGCAAAACACCAGGAGATTTTTGAGCTAAAACACCG
>WNWK01029907.1:0-23953 GCA_009830355.1 Cherax destructor
TTTCCTTGTGTCATCTGTGTAGGACCAATCTCGTTTAAGTAGGGGCAAATACTGAATGTTGTTCTCATTTGTTTGGCAGGGGGAAAAAAATACTTTGGGTTTCTTCATTTCATTTATGGTTTTAGTTCTCCCCGTTTCCTGATCTTAAGATTCCTTTACTTTAGTTCGATTTTGCTATTTTCTCCCCCAGAATATATTGGTTTTTTAGCTCTTGTTATTCTTTGCCTTCGCCTGTTGGAGCGCCTTTCTTTCTAGTTTAATCTCCCCTTTTTTTCTTAAAGGAATATGCCTTGAGCAAACCCCAGTCCACAGAGTTATTTGTTCTAGACTTAATTAAATTTGTGTTAGGCTTTTTTCCCAGTTTATATCATTTAGGACTTGGACCCTTTTTTATGTTTTTGTTATTAAAGTTAAATTTGGTGAAGGCTCCTCGTGACGGTCACATTTTGTCGGGGGGGTTTTCGAACCTCTATTATGTTGTGTTTGAGTATTTTTTTTTTAATAGTGACATTTCGTATCAAATCATTTGTTTGAAGGGGGTCCAGTTATTCCCAATCTTGTAGGTCTTTTTTTTTTTAAGGTGAAGGGAGGGTTTAAAAGTTTGGGGTTTTTTCTCAGCTGCCTCCGGTTTACCTACAACATTTTTATATTTCCCCATTTTGGTCCCAAAAAGGGGGGGTAAAAAAAAAAGGAGGGGAAAAAGTTTTGGCAGGGGAAAAAAGGGGGAAAAAAAAAAATTTTTTAAAAAGGGGTTTCCCCGGAATTGTTGGGGTTGCATCCGGAGGTTGTATACAACAAAATGAAAGTTTTTTGGTTTCGATCTTTTTCTAAATTTTTAACTACATTTTGAGGAATTTAGTAGTTCCGAGCATATAAGTGAGGAAAAAGGCCCAAACCCCCCTTTCCCTTTCCTGTTCATCTGTCGCATCTTTTAGGTTGTACCCGGGATCCATATTTCTTGTAAATGACCCTTTTTGTGGGTCTTTGAAAACCAAATTGGTTTATCTTAAGCAGCCCCCGGATGAAAGGATTTTTTTTTCGTTGCTGGCTTTAGACCCGTATTTTCAAAAAAATGTCTCGGGTTCTTATTTTTTGGGGGGGGTTTTTTTTCCCCTCTTTTCTGTTGTTTTTGGAGGCCATTGACTGTGATTCCTCCAGAAATGATTTAGTTGGTTTTTGATTTCTCATTTTTTCCTTTCCCCAAAAAACCTTTCTCTGGGTGGCTGTGGCTACCAGGTTTTTATGGTCTGGATGTTTGTGTCGTCTTGCCCCTTTGGGGGGGTGCCTGGCAATATAAATTATAGCTGTCTTTCCTGAACTGATGGTGGCACATTTCAGGGTGGAAAAGCTTACGGAAAGGGGGAGGTTGCATTTTCCTGTTGTCATATGGGAAAAACATTTTCTGGGATGGAAAAAGTTGCACATCCACCCTTTTTTTCCAGTTTTTGCCTGCAGATACCAAGTGTATGGAATTTTTGCATAGGCCTGGTTTCTGCTTCCCTTTGGGTTTTTTTTGTTACTGTATTCCCTACTGGTGCGTGGTTTTTCTGTCTCATTTCTATCTTCAGCACTGGTACTAACAATGGAGCCTTCACCAGTTATTTTTTTTTTAAATTTCACTATTTCGGGGGGGTACCCCCTTTTTTTTACTGTCTCCTGTGGTATTTTTTAATTTTAAAAAAGGGTTTTTTTCCTGTCCTTTTTCTACACCTTTTTCCCCCGTACAGCTCCTGTCTCCCCAGGCCACTTAATTCATTTCTCCATTCCCGGGGTTCTGTCTACCAGGACCACTTTCCCGGGGGGTAGCTCCATCTCACTCAGACTTTTATATTCCCCCCTGTTATAAAATGTTGTCATGTTTTCTATGGGGAAGGCCTTTTGATTTTATCATCTTTTAATACCAATGTGATTTTTTTTCCCCAGTTGGATCTCATTTGGGCATACCCCCAAAAACTTCCCTGATTTAATTGGGCCCACGCACAAGGTGCATGTTCATCACCCCCCCGAGCTAATCTACTATTGTTCAAGGAAGACCTTGAAGCTTGTTCATCACCTCCCCTGCTAGTCTACTATTGTTCAAGGGAAGACCTTGAAGCTTGTTCATCACCTCCAGAGCTAGTCTACTATTGTTCAAGGGGGAAACATTGAAGCTTGTTCACCACCTCCCCTGCTATTCTACTTATTGTTCAAGGGGGACCTTAAAATTGTTACCACCTCCAGTGCTAGTCTACTATTGTTCAAGGATGACCTTGAAGCTTGTTCATCACCTCCCCTGCTAGTTCTATTGTTCAAGGAAGACCTTGAAGTTTGTTCCTCACCTCCAGTGCTAGTCTACTATTGTTCAAGGAAGACCTTTTAAACTTGTTCATCACCTCCAGGTGTCTACTATTGTTCAAGGGGGAAACCTTTTAACTTGTTCATCACCTCCCCTGCTAGTCTTTTTTTTTTTCAAAAGGGAAACCTTTAAAAAGTTCATCAACTCCAGTGCTAGTCTACTATTGTTCAAGGAAGACCTTGAAGCTTGTTCATCACCTCCAGTGCTAGTTCATTTTTTAAGGAAGACCTTTTTAAACTTGTTCATCACCTCCCCTGCTAGTCTACTATTGTTCAAGGAAAAAAACCTTTTTAAATTTTTTTATCACCTCCAGTGCTAGTCTACTATTGTTCAAGGAAGACCTTAAGGCTTGTTCATCACCCCAGTGCTAGTCTACTATTGTTCAAGGAAGACCTTGAAGCTTGTTCATCACCTCAAGTGCTAGTCTACTATTGTTCAAAAAAAAACCTTGAAGCTTGTTCATCACCCCAGTGCTAGTCTACTATTGTTCAAGGGGGAAACCTTGAAGCTTTTCCCCCACCTCCAGTGCTAGTCTACTATTGTTCAAGGAAGACCTTTTTAAACTTGTTCCCCCACCTCCAGTGCTAGTCTACTATTGTTCAAGGGGGAAACCTTGGGGAACTTGTTTTTCCCCTCCCGGTGTCTACTATTGTTCAAGGAAAACCCCTTAAAATTGTTCATCCCCTCCCCTGCTAGTTTACTATTGTTAAAGGGGAAACCTTGAAGCTTTTCACCACCTCCCCTGCTAGTCTACTATTGTTCAAGGATGACCTTGAAGCTTGTTCACCACCTCCCCTGCTAGTCTACTATTGTTCAAGGAAGGCCTTGAAGTTTGTTCCCCCACCTCCCCTGCTAGTCTACTATTGTTCAAGGAAGACCTTTTAAACTTGTTCCCCCACCTCCCCTGCTAGTCTACTATTGTTGGAAGACCTTGAAGCTTGTTATCACCTCAAATTTTTAGTCTACTATTGTTCAAAAACCCCTTAAGCCTTTTTATCACCTCCAGTGCTAGTCTACTATTGTTCGGAAGCCTTTGAAGCTTTTTCCCCAACCTCCGTGCTATTCTATTGTTAAGGAGACCTTAACTTGTTCACCCCCCAAAGGGTCTATTTTGTTCAAGGAAACCTTGAAGCTTGTTCATCCCTCCAGTGCTAGTCTACTATTGTTCGGAAGCCTTTTAAGCTTTTCCCCCCAGTGTATCACTATTGTTAAGGGAAAGACCTTGAAGCTTGTTCACACCCCCATCTGTCTACTTTTTCAAGGAAGATTTTAGCTTGTTCATCACCTCCAGTGCTAGTTACTATTGTTAAAGGGAAAGACCTTAACCTTGTTCATCACCTCCAGTGTTTCATTGTTCAAGGAAGACCTTGAAGTTGTTCATCACCTCCTTTTCTAGTCTACTATTGTTCGGGGGAAACCCTTTAAAAGCTTGTTCATCACCTGTCAAACCTATTGTTAAGGAAGACCTTAAACTTGTTCATCACCTCCAGTTGTTCATTGTTCAAGGAAGACCTTGAAGTTTTCACCCCTCCTGCTAGCTACTATTTTTTTAAAAGACCTTGAAGCTTGTTTCACCTAGTCTACTATTTGTTCAAGAATGACCTTGAAGCTTGTTCATCACCTCCAGTGCTAGTCTACTATTGTTCAAGGAAGACCTTGAAGCTTGTTCACCACCTCCAGTGCTAGTCTACTATTGTTCAAGTAGTAATTAATCATAACAACAATGACTACTGTTTCGATAGTTAGGGTCACATTAAGCAAAATGATCATACTGGAAGGTCTGTTAATATCAGTTTGATAACGTAACAGATAACGATAACCATGTAACTTGCAGATTCACTCAGCTGATGACGCTCTAGTTGTAATTATTTATTATTAAGAAGCAACTCGCATGAGTTAACGCTTTAAATTATATTTTATCTTGTCCATTAATATTTAGGAAAGAACTGAGGTTGTCGTAATCTCGTCTATCTCTCTCTCTCCTCTCTTCTTCTCTCTCTTCTCCTCTCTTCTTTTCTCATCCTTCTCTCTCTTTCCTTTTTCTTCTCTTCTCTTTTCTCTTTTCTCCTCTTCTCTCTCTCTCCCCCCCCCCCCCCCCCCCCCCCCCCCGGAACAACTGCAAAAAAGAATATTTTTTTGGGAGAGCATTACCCCCCAACAATCAGCGGAAATTTGGGACCCCTTTAAACATCTCACCCATTTTTGACAGGAAAATTTGATTCTGTAAGTTTTTAAAGTTTGGCATCTGTCTAGCTTTTGATCGTCAAAAACAAATTTACCTGGCACTACACAATCTCCCTAGGAACATCAGGAAAATTAAAGATATGGAGGTAGCCTGGGCTATCTTTAAACCCCACCAAATGTGAGATAGTTTCCACCAATCCACAGATGATCCAGGACATTAGGGGACCGGGCCGGGCTGATCCAGCCAACAGCACTCTCCTTGGTGCTCCCCTTCAATGCCATCGATCTGGTCCTGAAAAAAATCTCCGACCTCAGGACGATGGAAGGTAGGATGAAAGACATCGATACAATGATGCCTTCTACCTACTCACCAGGTGCCTGTCAATCCCAAAACTTACATACTTCCTGAGATGCTCCCCAGCCTTCAGCAGCCTGAAACTCGAGGAATACGACTCTCTCCTCAAGACTATGCTAGAGAGTGAGAATCCTTCCCCGATAGGACAGTGGTTGCAAGCCTCACTTCAGCCCGATTGGGGGCTGGAGTACGCAAATCCTCCCAGATTGCCCTACCAGCCCCCTCTTCCATACATCAAATGGTAATAAAACAAACCTTCCAGACAACCTCAGTGATTGCAGGAAAAGGACCCTAAACAGTGCCACCGAATGGGAGATTTGCTGCTCCAACACCAAAACCAGTGAAGAACTGGCCTACAAACAGTCAAGCTGGGACAGCCCCATTGTTGAAAAGCCCAAATGCTCAGGGCCAACACAGACAGGGAGTCTGCCCGCCCAGCCGTACCCCTCTGGGGACTTCCTCCAAACAGTTCCCATTTGCCAGGGGGAAAACGCCTGGACCCTAAGACCCAGTGCAGTGGTTCGCCTTGCCCCCTTTCCCTTCACACGGAATTACGGATTTGCGCGATCCAAGCCACAATATGGTCACATGGTCTTAACGTTCTAAAACCAAGGGTTGGCATCAAGACACAATGATTTCAAGACATCATAAAGAAACCCTCGCTACAGCTGGATGCCCAGCCGAGAGAGGCCTTTGATCACTAGCAGCCAACAACGCCCACAACCCAGCCCGCCCCACGGGATCACCATCTATCCTTGGAAGAAGGAAGCCTTAGCATGGGATTATACCTGCGTGTCGACACTGGCTGACACCACATCCATCACAGTGTTGGGCACAGGGAGGGCTGCTGACCACAGAGAGGAGTACAAGATTGGCAAGTACAGGGACATAAGCCAACAGTATAAATTTGTCCCAGTGGGATCAGAGACCTTGGGAGCGTGGGGAAAAAATGCAACACGTTTCCTTGGGGGTGGGTTCCAGACTCATCGACACCACCAGGGACCCAAGGGCAGCCACGTTCATGTTCCAGCGTCTCAGGTGGCCACCCAGAGGGAAAGCACTGCATACTCGGCTCGCGTCCGGCTTGGGGAGCTGGAGGAGTTCATAATCTTTGACATATTGTACCATTGTATTCATGTTCATGTTTGTGTTTTATAAATGATTCTGTCTATTAATAAAGCATTTATATGTATGTATGTGTGTAATAGGATGGGGTGGTAGGAGAAGGGAATATTCAAACGGCTTCAGGAGGAAATCCAAATATTCTTCCTTGATCCTTTTTATCCACTTCTCCGGGGCTATGGGTCCCACAATTTGCACTAGGGTGGACCCCATCCTATATTTATATATATATATATATATATATATATATATATATATTATTGTCTTTTGGATTAGGTAAAATTTTGGATTTTTGGCTTAAATAGCAACGCTCACCTTCCATATAAGACAAGTGAAAATTTGTGTATGCAATAATTTTGCCAAAATCATTCTGAACATAACGAAAAAAATATTTTCTTGCGTTTGTTTATTATTAAATTAATATTAACGTATCTAAAATATATTTATTTGGGTTGGGGCTAAATTAAATTGCGCTTGTTGTAATAAGGTTAGGTAGGTTTTCAAAGTTTCTCTTGGTACAAAATTATAAATTCTTACATTAACATAAATGAAAAAATATATCTTTAAACGCATAAGAGAAAATTTTAGAAAGGACTTAATTTTAGATGAGTTCTTCCCTAATTGACCATTTTTTGTTTTACCTAATCGGCACGTATATATATATATATATATATATATATATATATATATATATATATATATATATATATATATATATATATATATATATATATATACATATATATATATATATATGTATAGAGAGAGGGAGGTACCACCTCTAGAACTTTACTGGGAGCCTATCATCAGAAAGACAATAAACGTACCTCAGGGAAAACTCGAGGTTCACCCCGGAGCTGTTTGAATATTTTCTTCTCCTACCACCCCTATACATGTTATATAAAGTTTTATTAATAGACAGAATACATTGACAAAAACACAAACATGAACATGAATACATTGGTACAATATATCAAAGATTTGAATCTCCTCCAGCTCTTCTGAAGCTTTTGGTGTCGATGAGTCTGGATCCCAGTTCTTTAAGGATACATGATGCTTTTTTTTCCCCATGATCCACAAGTCTCTGATCCCACTAAAAATTGATACTGTTGGCTTATGCCCCCACTTGCCGATCTTGCCCTCCCTGTGGTCACAGCTCCTCCCGTCACCCCATGATGGATGTAGGTGTCAGCCAGTGTCGACAACAGGTATAGTACCTGCTAAGAGCTTGCCATTCTTACAAGGATAGATGGTGATCCTGTCGGGGGGGTTTGCTGGGTTGTGGGTATTGTTGGCTGCCAGTGATTGGGGCTCTCTTTGGGTTTGCATCCAGCTGAAGGGGTTCTTTAAGATTTATTGACTTTATTATGTCTTGCATGCCAGCCCTTGGTTTTGGAACAGTTAGACCATGTGACAACATTGGTTGGCTTGGCATCGCCGCAAAAAACACGATATTCCCGTATGAATTGGGGCGCGAGGTGCAGAGCCCGCAATATGGAGGGTCTTTGGGTGAGGCATGTCCCCATTGCCAAATTGGGAACTGTTTGGTGGAAGTCCCCAGAGTGATGTGCACTCACAGCTAGGCGACAGGCAGTCTCCCTGTTTGATGATACAGCCCTAAGCATGTTGGCAAGCATCTTTTCAGTGCTGCACTAAGTTTGGTGCTGAGCAGCAAGAGTCTCCCTTCAGTGATGGCACTGGTGTGCTTTGGGTTCTTATTCCCCGCTTAATCCTGAGGTTGTCCGAAGAATTTGTTTTATTAACTCATTTGATGCTATGGAAGAGGATAGGAAAACTGGTAGGGCAACCCGGGAGGATTTGTACTCCCAGGCCCAATCTTGCACCAGTCCAGCTTTGAGGGAAAGATTCAAGACACCCCTAGGATGGTCTTGGGGGAGAACAATTCCTTGGGGTTTCCCGGGCTGCTGAAGGCTGGGGAGCATCTCAGGAAGTAGGAAGTTTGGGAGACAGGCACCTGGGGGAGTAGGTAGAAGGCATCATGTGTATCAAAAGGCTTTTCATCCTCCTTCCATCGCTTGGGGGTATGATTTTTTTTCTAGGGCCAGATCAATTGATTGGGCCCAAGAAAACAAGGAGAGTGCTGTTGGCTGGATCAATGTCTCGTGCTCCTGGTAAAACAGCACTATAAACTATAAGAGAAAACTTTAGAAACGACTTAATTTTAAATATTCTTTTTAACTTACAATTTTTCCTATTTAGAAATAATATATATATATATATATATATATATATATATATATATATATATATATATATATATATATATATATATATATATATATATATATATATATATATATATATATATATATATATATATATATATATATATATATATATATATGTCCCGATTAAATAAAATTGCTATTTTAGCTTAAATAAACGCTCTTCTTGCCATATGACAAGCGAAAATTTTGTATGAATAATTTAAAAAAATCTTCTGAACCTAAGAAAAAATATTTTCATTGTGTTTTTTTATTAAAATTATTGAAATTTAAAAAATTTAGTGATTTTAGGAAAAATTAAATTGTGCTTGTTATAATAAGGTTAGGTAAGTTTTCAAAGTTTTCTTGGTACAAAATTAAAATTCTTACATTAACATAAATGAAAAAAATATATCTTTGAAAGTAAAAAGAGAAAATTTTAGAAAGGACTTAATTTTAGATGAATTCTTCAATTGACCAGTTTTACCTAATCGGAAAGACATATACATATATATATATATATATAAAACATATATATATATATATATATATATATATATATATATATATATATATATATATATAATTGGGTCAATTAGAAAAAAATCATTTAAAATTAAGTTTTTCAAAAGTTTTCTTTATACGTTTAAAGATATATTTATTCATTTATGTTTATGAAAAATTAATAATTTTGTACCAAAAAACAAAACACCTTTATAACAAAATAATTGAATTTAGCATAATCCAACTATATATATTTAAGATAAGTTTACAATTTTATTGATAAAGAAATACAATGAAATAAAAAAAATTTGGGTTTGGTTCAGAATGACTTTTGAAATTTTTGTATTCATAAATTTTCCTTTATTCGGCAAAAGAGCATTGCTATTTAAAAAATACAAGTTTTACCGATAATCGACATCATGTCCAGACCTTCTAGGGCTGGGTAGCCTGAGCCAAGCTTGCTATCACCTGCAGCTCACAAGACTGCCATTCCTATTAGCTCCCCTTGGGGTGGGTAAGATAGCAGACCAGAGAGGGCCCTAGCTTCTCCCAGAGCCCCGGGGAGGGCAGGGAAGGGCTAGGCCTTGGGACATTTGTCCCAACGATAGGGGCTTGACCTCCCCCCATCAGCTTATTCTGAGATACTCCCGATAAAGGGAGCCAAGGCCCGGGCCACCACTTAGTAAAGGCTGGGCTGGGAGTACGCAAATCAAGAAGAAGGAGAACAGCAAGTTTTACCTATTCGGCAAGACATATATATATTTTTGGGGTGAACAGTATTTAAGTAAGGGTAAAGTGGTTTTTGTATTTATGTAATTGGAAAGGCGGATGATAGGGGGCAATGGTGGATGAGTTTGGTAGGGTATGTAAAAGAAGAAAATTAAAAGTGAATATAGGAAAGAGTAAGGAGATGAGGATAATGAAAAAAATAGGTAACAAAAGATTGGATATCAGATTAGAGAGGGAAGTATGGAGGAGGTGAATGTATTCAGATATTTAGAAGTGGATGTGTCAGCAATGGGTCTATGAAAGACGAGGTGAATCATAGAATTGATGAGGAGAAAAGGGAGGGTCACTGAGGAGTTTGGGGACAAAGAACTTTATCCATGGAAGCAAAGAAGGGAATGAGGGATAGTCATACCAGTTTATATGGGGTGAGACATGGGTTGTGAAGGCAACAAGGAGAAGGCTGAAGGCAGTGGAGATGTCATGTCTGAGGGCAATGTGTGGTATGATTATAATGCAGAGAACCGTAGTTTGGAGATTAGGAGGTGGGGATTACCAAACTATTATCCAGAGGGCTGAGGAGGGGGTTTCTGAGATGTTGGGATTAGAGAGGAAACAAATAGAAAATTTTAAGAGGTATAAATCTGTAGTGGAGGGGAGGTGGGATAAGGGTTGGCCTTGGAAAGGTTGGAGGGAGGGGGTAAAGGAGATTTTGTGTGCAGATTTTTTGGGCTTCCAAAGCTGTGTGAGCATGCGATAGCAGAAATGGAGACAAATGGTTTTAGGACTTGACGTGCTGTTGGAGTGTGAGAAGGTAACATTATCATGATGGGTTTGCGGAGATGGGGGGCCAATGGAAACACAAGGATGGTTGGTAACTGGTATATTAACGGGTCTGTGAGGAGAGATACCAGTGCCACTTCCGTACTCTCTAGGTCTAAGGCGGAAGTAGACGGACGCCTGTCTCTGAGCAAACATGACAAGCCTCTGACGACACGTAATAAGGGACCAGACATATAACAGCTAGGTATTAATACACTACACAAGGTATACATATTACTGACATGACAACATTTATGAAGGGATACAGGGAAACCGGCAGGCCGGACTTGATTCCTGGAGATGGGAAGTACAGTGTCTGCACTCTGAAGGAGGTGTGTTAATGTTGAAATTTTATAACTGTAGTGTAAGCAAAACCTGGAGTTTACCTGGAAGGGTTTCGGGGTCAACGCCCCAACAGCCAGGTCTGAGACCATTCTGGTGGATCAGGTTGATCAACCAGGCTGTTACTGCCGGCTGCACGCAAACTGACGTATGAGCCACAGCCCGGTTGGTGAGGTACTGACTTTAGGTGCATGTCCAGTGCATTCTTGAAGACAGCCAGGGGTCTATTGGTAATCCCTAATGTATGCTGGGAGGCAGTTGAACAGTCTTGGGCCCCGGACACTTATGGTGCAGCATATTCTCACGCGGACATGAGAATTAAGGAAAAAATATGATATTGGGTTTTGTTTACAGAAAAATAGTATAAGTATTTGGCAACATTTTGGTGAAAACCTCATTTATAATACAATGTTTCTAAAGCAAATTATAGCTACTTGAAACATGTCTGGTGGCGACCTGCCAGGTAAATACGTAAAATGCATAAGCACGAGGTGAATTCTTTATATTTTTTTTTATTGTTTTTTTTTAATTTTCTGTCTATTTTTCTTCCTAATACAATCAATTTACCACTTAACATCATTACAGTGTGGGAGGAGCTTATATCAGAGGTGGAGGAGCTTATATCAGCGGTGGGAGGAGCTTATATCAGAGGTGGGAGGTTATATCAGAGGTGGGAGGCTTATATCAGAGGTGGAGGAGCTTATATCAGAGGTGGGAGGAGCTTATATCAGAGTGGGAGGAGCTTATATCAGAGGGAGGAGCTTATATCAGAGGGGAGGCTTATACAGAGGTGGGAGGAGCTTATATGATGATGCAACAACCATTTATCGATTTTATCGATGTCTTCCAGTCTGACCCCGCTCACAAGATGTCTTATACTGACGCTATTATTGCTAATATCCTTTTTCTGCTTATATCATTTACTCATTAATGATATTATGTATAAGATAAATAAGATAAACTAATAAGAAAGCAGGTCAAAATAATATTATTTGTATATTTTATACTAGGGTGGTTGTGGCCTTGAAGAAATGTTACCGACTATAGAGAAGGATTTTCTATGTTACTTCTGGTAGAACTACAGAAAACGGTGTTTCACACACGGGGAACAATAAGAAATCACTTACATTGCATAGAAAAGCCCAAAATAGCGCGATTTTCGTGATTTTGTTTTTATTTTTCTGACGTAATTAGCTAGCCCGCGCGTTCACCCGAATATCTCGAAAGCAAGATTTTGGCCTATTGCTTTGTTTTTTTTACCACTAATAATGATTGGATTGAAATGATTTTCACAGACAATATAAAACAAAGTGTGTTTGAAGCTTTGGTGAATTCTCTTTTGGAATATCTCAAATATTTTTTATTTTGTGGGGGTAAAAGGCAGATATTTTGGTGAATACCAAAAAAGAGTACCAAATGTATTTTTTTTTTCAGCACGAAAATAAGGTATATTAGTTTAATTGCATTCACCAAAGTGTCGTGTTAGACGTATTCTAACAGTGGGGATTGTCGGAAGAGCCACTCATAGTCCAATTTGCAATAAGTGCTGCCATTTGTCAAAATTAGTAAATATTTTTTCCCTCAGTTGTTTGTTGGCCAATCTTATTGGAACTTTGTAACATTATGTTTCATATATGCTTCTAAACGTACACCAAAAATAAAAAAAATCGGACGAAAAATAAAAATGCTGACCAGATCTTCCAACCGCCCCCTTAATGTCTGGACACTTTGGATTACCATCAGATTTGCATAGTTGAAGTGGCTCCCTTATTGCTGGGCATACAGCTTTGGTGAAGCTTCTCTTGATGTTATTAATCTCTTAATGCCATGAAATCTTTTCCTCGGATCTACAGCAAACAAGACCATGGTATTCGAATGAGTCTGCTGATTTACTGCCACAAATATACCTATTGTGTGGAATTATGAAGATTGTCTATCTGGGACACCGCCACTTGCAACAAACAATCTCGGGAGATGACCGACTAGTATAATTTACCGCAGTCACTCCCTTGAGGTGTGAGAAATTTCTCCCACTCCTGGTCGCCCCAAGGGGATCCTTCGATATCTTCACACTTGTGGAAAATTCTCCAAAGGAGGGGGGTATGCGCCCTTACTACCCTTGTTAAGGGTCCCAACCTTTCCAGCCTTAGGAAGGGGCAAGATGAGGCGCGTCTGGTTGAGAAAACCAAATTAACACAGACCAGATGTACTGACCACAGTGTGTCACGTGGTCTGACCAAGTAGCAGCGAATGTGTATGTGAGTTAATAGACATTTGAGATAAATGTAACTCTTTGCCATAACAGGAAGATTACAGTAAACTGTTGTATTAGTTTCTACACTTGAAAATTACAATCATGTGTTCCAGTGATTGAAATTTAGAGAACACAAACATTTTAATTGCCACTTGTAGCAGCATGAGCAATTGTTGAAATTATGCTGACCTCACATGCCAGGCCCCACAGAGCCACGAGGCACCACGAGGGGGTTAGATTGAATACGGGCTCTGAAGAGGTCATACGACGCGAGGGGTCATACGGCGCGAGGCGACGTAACTCAACAAAGACATTAGTCATATGCTTCCCTTATTCTAATTTAATCTCCACTAATGTGGGGAAATAAGATAAGAACTCTGTTCCAGCGCATTTAGTGAATAACATCACAGTATATTCAGAAGTGTGCGCAGCTTCTTACTGCTAAAGACAAACGTGAATTCCATCGAAACAAGGCGGTGACTCATCAGCGGCATTCTACAATCAAGACAGCATTTCCGCAGTATATGGTGGAGCCAACACCATCAGCTCACATTACACGAGCAAGGTATGTTTTTATGTTCTTGTCAGGCAGGGGACTGCTCAGTTCTTGTATTTCAAGAGCATCAAAATTTACCTATTGACAGCGGTTATGCGTGGACTTTTAAGTCCAAACACGTGAAACAAACCGCCTTTCAGTCCATCAAAGACTGAAATATAGGCATATGCTCCTTTGGGACAATAATTATTCACCTTTATGTTTTACATTACAGCCCTGTGGAGAATGAGGTCATAGATGTATCCTCTGTAGGTGTTGGGGATGGCTGCGACATCTTGGATTCATCAATAAGCTAAGTAGCAAGTGTATCAGTTCATTTCATCGTAGGAGACATTCCTCCACAACACTTACCCCACTTCCTCTGGACCAGTGTAAATAAATTTGAAGGGATTATAATAAGAAGTATGGTATGATTAAATTTTAGTGGACTATATGGTTTAGAAATATGATATGGGACTGATTGAGGAGCAAAAGGAGAGTACAGGTAATTAATCTTCACTCACCCCTTATCTGCATCTTGGGTGTTCACTGGAGACTTTCATTATTCCCACCGTAGACACTTAATATATCAACTTACCTACTGGCCAGTTGTACGAGGGCACAATTTATCTACGGTGGGGTGGCTGCATCCTTGTCGATGGGCTTGGACAGAATCTCGTGATCTTCCCGTTCAATATAATTCTCCGTCAAGATCTTGATGGGGGTTGTCTCGTCGAGTCAAGGAAGATTATTTTCCTTGACTTCGATCGCCCACGAGACCGGGCGTTATTTAACATGTGGTTGGTCGGGGTAGCGATTCATATCCTCTCACTATTTCGACCTTATTCGTTTATCTTATAACTTTACACACTATGTATTTCCTGGCTTAATACCACACTAGTTTATACACATTCACCGTCTCGATACTTGTATTCCGAGTCGATGAGCTAAATAATGTTAGTTCATCCTCTCCATATTCAAGATGGCGGTCTGGGCATAGCGTCCCAATGCCAGACACACTCGTTACACTAACTCCCAATTATTTACAACTCTACTTCACTATATTCACTATTTCACAATATTCATTGAGCATATTTCAGTCTCTTCTAATACGAAAACCACCCGGAATCAGGGTTTATGACTGTATCCGTCGTATGGTCGCATCACTGGAGTTCAAATTAGGCTTACACGGCGCCCCTCGTTGACAACATTCACTATATTTCGCAAATTACTACCCTATTACTGGGCTTCCTGGACCGATTGTCACACTTTATACATGTCACACACTTTGATATCACTCCATATTACGAAGTGAAGTAATTAAGTCCGGTCTGGCTGACGTAATCGCCAACTCCTGTAGCTATCGTCGCCTGATATCTGGCATGTAGGCCTCTCCATATGCCACTGCCTCCCCTCTCTCTCTCTCTGCCCAGCCTCCTTGCCGCATCCTGCCCCGCCTAATACGATGGTTCTGTATTCTTACCCACATAAGCATTAAGCTACCAGCAGCACATTAAAGATATCTGTTCATATTGGAAAGTTTATCAATTACAACTTTCGGAAAATACCAGATTCAAATTGCATCATCTTGCAAAAGTAATTTCCAGCCCGCCCTGGACTGAACAGCTGTCTTCCTGGTCGGCCGAAACACACGTCCTGTCTATGGTATCCTCTGGCCTGTGTCGTCTTCAACATCACTCGTGTCACTTTTCCTTAGGCTTTCACTCACAGTTGATAGAACTCCCTTTAATTCTAAGGGGATTAACTTATTAATGGTGCGTAAACTCTCTTGGCTGCGACACAACACTTTGACATTCCTGACAACACCCTGAGCGTCTGGGTACACTGTTACTACCTTGCCCAGAGGCCACAACGTTCTTGGTTGTTCAGTATCAATTAACACAATGTCACCTGGTTGAATATTTTGTCGATTTGCCACTTCTGACACACCATAAAAGTGTTCACGTAATGTAAGATTAATTACTTTATTCAACATCTTAAATTTATCACTTAACACTGTCACATTATTATAATCCTCATCAACTTCCGCAGGATTATCTCTATAGACAGGTGCAGCTTCTAGTTTCTGCCCACATATCAAGTGAGAACGAGTCAGCACTTCTGCGTCGGGAGTATCAATTATGTACGAGAGAGGACGATTATTTATCCGATTCTCTGCCTCCACTAATACTGCCAAGAATTCCTCCAAGTTAATTCGTTTCCAGTGTAGTACTTTACGCAGACACCTCTTCACTGTACCTATCAGTCTTTCATACAATCCTCCTTGCCAAGGGACCCTGGGAGCTATAAACTTCCAGCCACACCATCGCTGATTTAACAGAGACTGTACATCATTACTCTCATTTAATTCCTTCAAATGTTGCGCTCCCGCCACAAAGTTAGTGGCATTATCTGAAATCATTAGTCTCGGACAGGATCTCCTAGCTGCAAATTTACGAAACAGCTGTATGAACTGTTCTGCAGACAAATCCTGTGCCACTTCTAAGTGTACTGCCCTTGTAGCGGTACAAGTGAATAAACACACATACACTTTTAAAGGAACACCATCTGCAGTACCCGTTAAAATGATTGGGCCACTGTAATCCACATCAAATGGCTTTATTAACTGCACTCGTTCCTTGGGCAATGGTGGAGGTCCTGGGTACATATAGGTTCTGGCATCTACACAACGACACACTACACATGTCTTGATGACTCGTTTCACACTCTGTCGCCCCTGAGGAATCCAGAAAGTTTCCCTAATGTAATTTGAGGTTTCTTGTACTCCACCATGCATCACATTTTTATGGGCATTTAATACAATTAAAGTTGTCAGATGATGAGTCTTGGGCAGCAAGATAGGGTGTTTAGCATATTCACCCAATTCAGCATTTTGCAATCTACCTCTGCACCTGATTACATCCTCCTCCAAGTACAGCCCCAATTTGTCTATTATTGAACCCTTCCCAATTTTTCCATCCCTTAGTAATTTAATCTCCTCTCCATAGATTTCTCCTTGTACTCTCTGTACCCAGTATTTCAAGGGATGAGGAAAATCATACGGGATATTCATCTTGTTTATGAAGTTAAACTCCAACTTCGTGACAATAATCAATTTCGGGAAGGATGAGTATTTATTTATATCAATGGCTAAGGAGGGACCGAGGACTGGAGCCGTGTTCACAGTAGTTTCCACCGGAGCAATATGCGCCTTTTGAACAGGCCAATTAATTTTATCCACCAACCAACTGGGTCCCTTGAACCACGATAAAGTCTTCACAAATTTTACATAAGTCAACCCACGAGAAGAGAAATCAGCTGGGTTCTCCGCTCCGGGAATATGGTTAAAATTTAACTTATGTTGGCCCAAACTGTCAAATTTCTCTTGCATCTGGTTAATTTCTGCGACTCTATTTTGCACGAATATAATCTTGCTGTTTCCATTGCAGATCCACTGCAAAGATACCTCATTATCAGACCAAATTATGGTGTCGCTAATATTTATCTCCGGCAATTTACTCCATATATAATCAGCTAATTTGACACCCACATAAATGGCTGTTAATTCCAACTGAGGTAAGGTACGTAATTTAATTGGAGCCACTTTAGCTTTAGACATGACAAGAGAAATGTCTTTATTACATTGAAGATAAGTGACTGCTCTATACGCTAATTTAGAAGCATCGCAAAAAATGTGGAGTGTATTTTCCACTCCCTGAACTGTCACCCGGTGCGGGAACTCCAACATTGAAATTTTCTCGTAATCACCAATTAATTCTTCCCACCTGTTAACGAATTCCTCAGGTAGGGTTTCATCCCAAGCACACTTCCGCTTCCATGCCTCTTGTACCATTAATTTCCCTCGGATTGTAAGAGGCACCTCTAAGCCTAGTGGATCGAAACTTTTGAAACTTCAGCAAGCAGGACTCTCTTCGTTAATTTTTTGGGCATACTATAATTGTTAGGCTTTAACAATAACAAGTCTCTCTCAGTATCCCAAGTCAGTCCTAATACATTGCTACACCCGGATACTCCATCTCCGGGATTATCTTTATTTATTCGGTCCTTTAACCTTGACAAATTACTGTTCCACTCCCTGAGAGGCATATTTGCACCTTGCATTATGCCATTAGCCCCTTTATATATCTTCATTAGCTCCTCTTCAGTTGACGTCACACCCAGGAAATTGTCCACATAAAATTGTTTACTCATTATTTCATTCAGTGGACCACCTGTACGTTTAAGATGTGCATTTATCGTCGCCTGAAGTAAGAACGGACTAGAAGTAGCCCCAAATAAGACACTTCTGAATCTGAAGGTTTTCAGCGGACTAAGTGGATTGCTAGGATCCTCTGGCAACAGGAATCTTGTGTAATTCCCATCCGTTTCTTGCAATCCCACTCTCAGGAAAGCTATACTTATGTCTGCCATAAAGGCATAATCATTAACTCTGAAATTCAATAACACATCTCTCAATTTCTCCGTCAGCGACAGACCTGTCATCAAACAATCATTCAAACTAGGTACATTTTAAACACGATCCTCAAAGGAGTGGCACTATAATTAAACACGATCCTCAAAGGAGTGGTTTTCGAATCCTTCTTCACTCCGTGATGAGGTAAATAGTGGCCATGAATCTTGGTTTGCTCCGGGGGTACTTCCTCTATGAACTGATTATTTAACTATTCATTAATTATTGTATTATAAGCAGTCAACAATTCTGGTGTCTTACTCAATTCGTGGAGCTGGGCCTTTAACTGACCATACGCCATCCGGTAATTAGTGGGTAGTTCCGGGTGGTTTAGCTTCCATGGGAGTCGCACCCAGTATTGTCCAGACTCAAATTTAACAATCTTCAGGTATTGTTCCTGAGTGAAGGCGTTATCTGGACTTTCCTCATGTACATTAATCCCGATACTGTCCAGTTCCCACAACTTGTGTACTGGTTCAACAGCATTCTCTATAGAAGAATATGTAATCTGGGGCGGCGTTTCGTGCATAAGACACAGTGACTACATTTATGGCTTCCTCCAGTCATTCATTACTGCGAGGAAGCCGGCCATAAATGACATGGCCCGCTTCCGTGTTGAGAAGAGTGACTCCGCACCTTTTCGTCATACCCTTCACAAAGGCTGCATAATAGTCGCTGCCTATTAATACTCCTATTGGTCCCACAGAGTCATTATTGACCACTGAGGGTTCCAGGTTCACCTTATTATGGGAGAGCCTCTGCATAGCGGCATTAAGACCCATGGTAGAGATCTCTGGTAGTCTATCCACGACTACCACATTAACTTGGGTCTTCTCTCTGCCCAGACCGACGTTTATGTAAACGGTGTCATACGACTGGGCCTTTTTATCCGAGAGGAAGCCCGATAATTTCAAGGTTGTAGGATGTCCCCTTCGTACTTCCATCCACATAAGGCAACTGCGCATGATGAAAGTACGTTGAGACCCTTGATCTAACAACATTGTCACTCTCTTGGTTTTATGCCTCTTATCCTTAATTAATGGTCATGTCCAACACAGGTAAGACAACGACAGCTAAACCATTACGAACGTTAGCTGCAAGTTGTACGTGCGCCACTGCGGTGTCAGGGTGATTATCCTTGCCATTAATAGGAGTACACCCCCTCTTGCACATCACTATGTGTTTTTTTTTTTTTCAACAAGTCGGCCGTCTCCCACCGAGGCAGGGTGACCCAAAAAGAAAGAAAATCCCCAAAAAGAAAATACTTTCATCATCATTCAACACTTTCACCACACTCACACATAATCACTGTCTTTGCAGAGGAGCTCAGATACGACAGCTGAGAGTTGTCCCTCCCAGCTGTCACTATCCCAGACCCCTCCTTTAAAGTGCAGGCATTGTACTTCCAATTTCCAAGACGCAAGTCCAACTAAATCAATTAACTGGTTTCCCTGAATCCCTTCACAAAATGTTACCCTGCTCACACTCCAACAGATCGTCATGTCCCAAAAACCATTCGTCTCCATTCACTCCTATCTAACACGCTCACACATGCTTGCTGGAAGTCCAAGCCCCTCGCCCACAATACCTCCTTTACCCGTTCCCTCCAACCTTTTCTAGGACGACCCCTATGCCGCCTTCCTTCCCCTACAGATTTATACGCTCTCCAAGTCATTCTACTTTGATCCATTCTCTCTAAATGACCAAACCACCTCAGCAACCCCTCTTCAGCCCTCTGACAAATACTTTTAGTAACTCCACACCTTCTCCTAATTTCCACATTCCGAATTTTCTGCATAATATTTACACCACACATTGCCCTTAGACAGGACATCTCCACTGCCTCCAGCCTCCTCCTCGCTGCAGCATTTGCAACCCATGCTTCACACCCATATAAGAGTGTTGGTACCACTATACTTTCGTACATTCCCTTCTTTGCCTCCATGTGGTGTCGGCCTTTATTGCATTGGTGACAATTATTCAGTCTGGCCTGGCAATCCCTTACATTATGGTTACCCAGACATTGAATGCATCGGTCAAGTTCCTCCAATCTCTTCGCTTTATAAGCAACACAAAGTTTAGAGATATGGGTTCCGTTACAGAAGAGACAATCTCTCTTCTCTTGGCTCGACAGTTTACCCCCGGGTTACCCTTATTGGGGTGTTTATTCTTCCTGTCCTGTTGTGACAAACCATTACTACTGGTCCCTGTCACTTGATAGGTGCCAACATAACCCCTTTTATTGGATGGGTTGTAACTATTACCATTGGGATAATTTTTCCCTTTGTGGAACTTAACTGATGACTCACCATCATTGTGACCTGTATTCTTAAAGGTAGTGGGTTGGCTAGTCTGCAGTTGAACAATTAATTCTTTCAAGCCTATCCTTATCTCCTCCAACCCAAAGTAACCCTTGTGGTACTTGTTAGATAACCACTCTATCGTCTTATGGTTCAATTTAGTTTGTAGCATCGCACACACGAACCAACTTGCATTCTCCAAATTGTGTTTATTACTCAAAATCTTGAGAGTGCTCTCCAGTTTGATCCGAAATTGTTGCAACCCTTTATAGTTGTGATCTGGCGGTTTCAAATTAACCAGTTAAGTTACTAGATCCAATGTATGCTGTTCCAAATTACCATAAGTACTCTCTAGCAGACGAACAGCTTCTGTATAAGAGTTGTTTACATTGGGGAAAGCCTGAATGACAATGAGGGCATCTCCCCTCAATTGTCCCTTTAAATAAATCAACTTAGCAACACCTTACAGATCCTTCCGATCATGTCCATTGCCTTGAAAATGGACCAAAATTCCTCCCAGCTGTCTCCCGGCTGGAACAACAACTGTACTTCTGGGAGTCTGGGGAGGGACATTTTATTTACCACGTGAGGCTGGCCCACCGTCATCCATACGCTTTAACCTATCCAGTACCTGAACTTTGCCAGCACAAATGGCTTCTTCCAAGTCACCATATTGTTGTAACAGTGGTTCTCGATCCTCATTGCTCGCACAATCCTCCAGTAACTCAATTTCATAGACTTTGAACCATTGCACGTACGACACGTACCTACGTTCTAGTAACTCGAAATCTGTTTCTAAGTCAATAGCACTCGTCGACGGCTCGTTCACTAAGTCTAAACATGTACGGTATGCCTTTGTCACATGCCCCTTGCGAGCTTGTAACGACGCTTTCTTGGCTTTAATATCCATGGTTTTGCCACCCGGCGCGGGAACTCCGTCAGGTTCAGTCATGGTTGTAGAATTAATAACCACTGATGTCACAAATTAAATAAATTGTTTACAAAGGTGATTCTCACACCTTACTCTTGCACAAACCGTAGCCACGCCTGTGCTAGCAATTAATTAGACTAATTGCTGTCCACAACACGATTAATTAACTCAATGTACTCTATACTCACTTCCTACAATCAGTCACTTATTTATTAAATAATTAATTCAATAATGATTAATTCACTAATCACCTCCGGTTCAGGATGGACCAACAGGCGATGTGGGGAATTATGAGAGATTGTCTATCTGGGACACCGCCACTTGCAACAATCTCCCCGGGAGATGACCGACTAGTATAATTTTACCGCAGTCACTCCCGCAAGGTGTGTGAGAAATTTCTCCCACTCCTGGTCGCACCCGAGGGGATCCTTCGATATCTTCACATTTACCCCACTTCACTCTGGACCAGTGTAAATAAATTTGAAGGGATTATAATAAGAAGTATGGTATGATTAAATTTTAGTGGACTATATGGTTTAGAAATATGATATGGGACTGATTGAGGAGCAAGAGGAGAGAGAACAGGTAATTAATGTTCACTTACCCCTTATCTGCATCTTGGGTGTTCACTGGAGACCTTCATTATTCCCACCGTAGACACTTAATATATCAACATACCTACTGGCCAGCTAGTACGAGGATACAATTTATACTTACGGTGGGGTGGCTGCATCCTTGTCGATGGGCTTTGACAGATCTCGTGATCTTGCACGTTCGATATAATTCGTCCGTCAAGATCTTGATGGGGTTGTCTCATCGAGTCAAGGAAGATTAATTTCCTTGACTTCGATACGCCCACGAGACCGGGCGTTATTTAACATGTGATTGGTCGGGGTAGCGATTCATATCCTCTCACTATTTCGACCTTATTACAGTTTATACGTATAACTTTACACACTAGTATAATTTTACCGCAGTCACTCCCGCAAGGTGTGTGAGAAATTTCTCCCAATAATAGTGAATAGGGAGTAATAGTGGCCAGGTGGTCTGGTGGCTAGAGCTCTCGCTTCACACACGGAGGGCCCGGGTTCGATTCCCGGCGGGTGGAAACATTTTGATGTGTTTCCTTACACCTGTTGTCATGTTCACCTAGCAGCAAATAGGTACCTGGGTTGTTAGTCGACTGGTGTGGGTCGCATCCTGGGGCACAAGATTAAGGACCCCAATGGAAATAAGACAGACAGTCCTCGATGACGCACTGACTTTCTTGGGTTATACTTGGTGGCTAACCCTCCGGGGTTAAAAATCCGAAGAAATCTTATCTTATCACTATGTATATCCTGGCTTAATACTCCACTAGTTTATACACATTCACCGTCTCGATACTTGTATTCCGAGTCGATGAGCTAAGATAATGTTAGTTCATTCTCTCCATATTCAAGATGGCGGTCTGGGCATAGCGTCCCAATGCCAGACACACTCGTTACACTCACTCCCAATTATTTACAACTTAATGGCAACTCTTTACTTTTCTTAAGATAATTTACGAAATTTTCCTCATTGTCATATCCAGAAATGTCTCAGACTTTCCATATTCTTGCATCTTTTACTTCACTATATGCACCATTTCACAATATTCATTGAGCATATTTCAGTCTCTTCTAATACGAAAACCACCCGGAATCAGGGTTTACGACTGTATCCCGTCGTATGGTCGCGTCACTGGAGTTCAAATTAGGCTTACACCGGCGCCCCTCGTTGACAACATTCACTATATTTCGCCAATTACTACCCTATTACTGGGCTTCCCGGATCTATTGTCCCACTTTATACACGTCACACACTTTGATATCATTCCATATTACGAAGTGAAGTAATTAAGTCCGGTCTGGCTGACGTAATCGCCAACTCCCGTAGCCATCGTCGCCTGATATCTGGTGTGTAGGCCTCTCCATATGCCACTGTCTCCCCTCCTCTCTCTCTCTGCCCAGCCTCCTTGCCGCATCCTGCCCAGCCTAATACGATGGTTCTGTATTCTTACCCACATAAGCGTTAAGCTACCAGCAGCACATTAAAGATATCTGTTCATATTGGAAAGTTTATCAATTACAACTTTCGGAAAATACCAATATTTTCCACACCTATGTTCAGGGAGAATAGGAGTGGCAAAGCAGAGGGCAATGCAATGTGGATGGTCTGTGGACCGAGACATGTGCCAAGGGAGGAGCTGGGAACACCCAACAGGAAGTCCTGTGCATGAGGAGCTCTCACTGCTAGGAGGTGGATTCTAGCCTTTCCCACACACTCTTTAGCATTGTCGAGGCTATAGTTTCCACTATTGCGCCATCCCAGTATGACTTGTTTGTATTTGTTGGGGGAGCAGGTCTGGGTTCTGAGTATTTTTGTAAAAATATGCTTCAGGATACTGTCGTATTAAAGTACTTTTTTTTATATTTTATTTAAAAGACATTACAATACATTAACTATTACATATAGAAGTATATAATAATATAGAAAATTTCGAAACCCCCAATATTTCACATTTAGCCTATCCATGCTCTTGGCATTACACAAATACTTCACATGCACAATAAAAGTACATAAAATAACCTGCACACGAGTCCTATCATTATCTCTATATTTTACCGTCCCCACATAGGCCACACTGGCCTGCACATATAACCCTTTCGTTTTTTGTTTTTTTATAAATTTTATGGATCCAATTTTAAACACAGAAAAACTTTATCTAAAGAAACAACAAAACTGAACTAAAGTGCTTGCACTGTACATAGAAATCATATAAAATGGAAAATTCCTATAGTGTGTAGACAGAATTTAAAAACCTAA
>WNWK01029908.1:0-22500 GCA_009830355.1 Cherax destructor
AAACAGCTTATTGGTTAGGTAATTGGAACTTATACCGACACCCGAAAACCACGCATAGGTGAATACTTGCGATGCGTGCAGCTTGTCCAGCGTGTAGTAGCCTGTAGATTGTCCAACTCGATGTGATGTTCTGGCGTATATTCACTTTCGTTTCTTGTCGATATATAATATAACCTATTCACTGTATTACTTTCACTTGTCACATATTTATTTCACTTTATTATCTAGGGTGACACACGTGGCAACGTCGCCTGGAGCACACTAGGTCCACTCTAACCCCGCCACCAAATATAAAAATATAAAATTATGGCTCTCCCCACACTTATGTGGCTCAGGGCAACTCGTAAATCGCTTCAAGGGTTGTTCACTATCCTGACACACTTGATAACCCCTGCAGTACCCTTCGGTAGCCCTCAAAAACACTTATATTCACGGAGCACTAAAGTTGTGACTCGCTCACGCGGTGTCCCTATGTGTGTGTGTGTGTGTGTGTGTGTGTGTGTGTGTGTGTGTGTGTGTGTGTGTGAGTGTGTGTACTCACCTAGTAAGGTGAGTACACACACTCACACACACACACACACACATAGGGACACCGCGTGTGTGTGTGTGTGTGTGTGTGTGTGTGTGTGTGTATGTGTGTGACTCACCTAGTTGTGGTTGCAGGGGTCGAGTCAAAGCTCCTGGCCCCGCCTCTTCACTGGCCGCTACTGGGTCACTCTCCCTGCGCCATGAGCTTTATCATACCTCTGCTTAAAGCTATGTATAGAGCCTGCCTCCACTACATCGCTTCCTAAACTATTCCACTTCCCGACAACTCTGTGACTGAAGAAATACTTCCTAACATCTCTGTAATTCATCTGAGTCTTCAACTTCCATCTGTGTCCCCTTGTTGTTGTGTCCCATCTCTGGAACATTCTGTCTCTGTCCACTTTGTCAATTCCTCTCAGTATCTTATATGTTGTTATCATGTCTCCCCTATCTCTCCTGTCCTCCAGTGTCGTCAGGTCGATTTCCCTTAACCTCCCCTCGTAGGACATCCCCTTAGCTCCGGGACTAGTCTTGTTGCAAACCTTTGCACTTTCTCGAGCTTCTTCACATGCTTGGCTAGGTGTGGGTTCCAAACTGGTGCTGCATACTCCAATATGGGCCTAACGTACACAGTGTACAGGGTCCTGAACGATTCTTTATTAAGATGTCGGAATGCTGTTCTTAGGTTTACTAGGCGCCCATATGCTGCAGCAGTTATTTGGTTGATGTGCGCCTCAGGAGATGTGTCTGGTGTTATACTCACCCCAAGATCTTTTCCTTGATTGAGGTTTGCAGTCTCTGGCCCCTAGGCTGTACTCCGTCTGCGGTCTTCTTTGCCCTTCCCCAATCTTCATGACTTTGCACTTGGTGGGGTTGAACTCCAGGAGCCAGTTGCTGGACCAGGCTTGCAGGCTGTGTGTGTGTGTGTGTGTGTGTGTGTGTGTGTGTGAGTGTGTTGTGTTTGTATTGTGCCTAATAAGTCAATCTTGCCAAATACGCCAAACTCCCTTAAAAATTAAACTTTTTCAAATGCTGCGTGGTGCTTTGGATCCGTGTAAGCTGATAACCCTTAATTTTTTTTATATCCTGTGAACTTTGGCATAAAATACTTTACATTTATCCAACTGGACTGATCAACCAGTGGTAGTATTTAATTTTAAATTTTGTCTCAATGTATAAGTGATAGGATCTGACACTGTTTCTGCTCATTGCTCCCCCTTCCCTCTCCTCCCGATCCATGCCCTTCCCTCTCCTCCCCATCCATGCCCTTCCCTCTCCTCCCGATCCATGTCCTTCCCTCTCCTCCCCATCCATGCCCTTCCCTCTCCTCCACATCCATGCCCTTCCCTCTCCTCCCCATCCATGCCCTTCACTCTCCTCCCCACCCATGCCCTTCACTCTCCTCCCCATCCATGCCCTTCACTCTCCTTCCCATCCATGCCCTTCACTCTCCTTCCCTTCGACTTATTTACCTTTCCTTACCATTAGTTAGCGAGTGATAAGACGTTATGGTACATGCTGTACTTATGTATATTAGGTTTTTAATGTAAACTAAGAAAATAAACCAAAATAATGATCAAAACGTGAAGTTTTGTACCAGAGTTTCTAAAAATTAAGACAATGAGGAACTTTACACAATCTCATTAAATACATATTTTAAATAATCTGAGGTGTGATGTTGGCGCACCGCTGGAAAGACAGCGATTATGCCCGGGTATATATACACTGAGAGCTTTAAAACTGTTGCAGGGAGTAAAGTGTTCTTGACTGGTGGCCAACAGATTACGCAGCCTCTGTGACCCTAAATTTAACTTACAGGCCCTAAACCCATATGCACTAAGGGACAGACACCTCTCACTGTACATATCTAGGATGTGTTTCCAAGTTAGTGAGGATCAAAGACAAGACACTGCACGTAAATAAAGTCGATAATTTCCTCGTCAAAATATTGGTTCAGGACTGAAAATAACTTTGTGTTGCTCATATTTTCATTATATGGAATAACCAGTTGCTCAAACAATATAATTGTTATTTTTTATTATTCGATATATATTGCCCCTTAATAACTAGAGATACATGCAGCTCTGTATATACTTACATTTAACACCCGAATGATCAAATTATTTTCAGGTATCTCAATTCCTTCATTTTCCTTTACCGAGATAATCTGTATAATGTCCTTCTTTGCCTGGATGTGAGCCTCTACATAGGCTTCATGACGGTTGTCAGTATGACGAAGCAATGTTTTCACTCTGTCTGTGTTCCTAGCAGTAATAGCATTCCTTAACAGCGTATCTACAGTCTGAGGAAGAAAAACACAACTTTATTTAGCATTCCTAAACAGCACCTCAAGTTTACCTTTCAAAAAATATACAAAAAAACTAAGCATAATTGAGTTTGTTAGTTACCATTTTGTCCTAGGCACATGTTGATTAGACACTAAGCCTTTTGTATATGCGTGCGTGTGTGTGTGTGTGTGTGTGTGTGCGTGTGTATATATACAACCTGGGCAAAAAACATCTAATAGTTAGTGTTCTTACACAGCACCTCATATTTAACTTTCAAAAAATATACAACATAAAATCAAAATAATGGCGAGTGTGTGTGTGTGTTTTTGTTACCAGTTGTCAGAGGCACTTGTCGATAGACACTTGGCCTGTGGGGGGGGGGGAATAAAAATTATATATGCATGTGTACTCACCTGCTAGTGGTTGCAGGGTTCGATTCACAGCTCCTGGCTGTGTGTGTGTTATAACCTATTTGTTGTTGGAGGGATCGATTCAGAGATTCTAGCCCTGCCTTTTCACTGGTCGCTACTAGGCCACTCCTTTCCTGCTCCATGAGCTTTATCATACCTCTTCTTAAAAGTACGTATGGATCCTGCCTCCACCACCTCCCTTTCCAGACTATTCCACTCCTGACAACTCTGTGACTGACGAAATACTTTCTGACATACCTGTGACGCATCTGAGTCTTTAACTTCCAATTGTGACCCCTTGTTGGTGTGTCCCTTCTCTGAAACATCCTGTCTCTGTCCACCTTGTCAATTCCTCATGGGATATGCCCCTTAACTCTAGGACTAGTCTCGTTGCAAACCTTTGCACTTTCTCTAATTTCCTGACATGCTTTCCCAGGTGTGGGTTCCAAACTGGTGCTGCATACTCCAATATGGGCCTGACGTACACGGTGTACAGTTTTGAACACCTATATGCCGCAGCAGTTACTTGGTTGATGTGCACCTCAAGAGATATGTTCGGTGTTATTCTCACCTCATGATCCTTTTCCTTGAGTGAAGTCTGGAGTCTTTGGCCCCCTAGACTGTATTCTGTCTGCAGTCTTCTTTGCCCTTCCCCGATCTTCATGAGCTAGTTGCTGGACTAGGCCTGCAGCCAGTTCAGTTCCCTCTGTAAACCTGCCTTATCCTCCTCCGACTTAATTATCCTCCTTAACTTCACATCGTCTGCAATCAGGGACACTTCTGAGTCTATTCCTTCCGTCACGACATTCACATATACCAGGAACAGCACGGGTCCTAGGACTGACCCCTGTGGAACCCCACTTGTTACACGCGCCCACTCATTATGTACCATGACTCGCTGGTGCCTTCCCATCAGTTATTCTCTGATCCATTGCAATGCCTTCCTTGTTCTACCTGCCTGGTGCTTCAGCATTTGCACTAGTCTCTTGTGTGGAACTGTGTCAAAAGCCTGCTTACAGTCTACCCACCCCTATCTGTCTTACTGCTGTCACCTTGTCATAGAACTCTAGTAGGTTTGTGACACAGGATTTTCCAACTCTGAATCCGTGCAAATCCATGATTTTGCAAACAATACATATCAGTGACACTGCTCTGTAGTTTAGTGTTTCGTGTCTCTCCCATTTTTCAAAAACTGGAAGTACATTTGCTACCTTTCATACCTCAGGAAGTCGTCCTGTTTCAATAGATGTGTTGAAGATTGTTGCTAGTGGTACACAGAGCTCCTCTATTCCCTCTCTCAGGACCCAAAGAGAGATGTTATCCTGCCCCATCGCCTTTGATATATCTAGTTCACTTAGCAGCCTCTTTACCTCCTCCTGAGTTAATTGTATCGTGACTAGCTCTTGTTGGTGTATACCACTTCTCGTCTTTCTGGAGTTCTTTCTGTCTCCACTCTGAATACTTCTTTGAATCTCATGTTGACCTCCTTACATACTTCAAGGTCGTTACTTGAAAACTCCCCTCCTTCCTTTCTCAGCTTGATTATCTGGTGTTTGATTGTTGTTTGCTTCCTGATGCGACTATACAACTGGCTCGGGTCAGACTTAGCTTTCGCCCTTATGTCATTTTCATATTGTCGTAGGGGCTAGCTCCTTACCTGTGCATATTCATTTCTTGCTCTTCGACTACTCTTCTTGTTCTTCTGGGTCCTTTGCCTTCTATACGTCTTCCATTCTCTACCGCACTTGGTTTCAGCCTCTCTCCACCTTTGGGTGAACCAAGGGCTCGTCCTGGCCTTCTCGTTATGTCTGTTACCCTTGGGTACAAACCTCTACTCCGCTTCCTTGCATATTGTTATCACGTGTTCCAACATATCATTTACTGTTTTCCCTGGCAGTTCTCTGTCCCACTGAGCGTCGTGTAGGAAATTCATCATACCTCTCTTGTAATTTGGCTTCATTCTTCCTGCCTGCCTTTTCATTTGTCGTTTTGCTATGTATTCGAAGCTTAGAAGGACATGATCACTAGCTCAGTGGGACCTTTCATATGTGATGTTCTCAATATCTGCACTGCTCAAGGTGAATACTAGGTCCAGTCTTGCTGGTTCATCCTCTCCCCTCTCTCTGGTAGTGTCTTTTACGTGTTGATCCTCCACGTTTCTGGGTCCCCATGTTGCTCCAGGTTTACACAGTCGATTTCTTTGTAATTGAAGTTGCCCACAACCAGTAGCTTTGCCCTGCCCACATGTGTGTGTGTACTCAATTTAAGTCGTAATGACTAACTCTTGATGAATAAACAGAGTACTAGACGGGAGGTTCAAACTGTAGTCCCGAGCTGTAGGCATCTTATAGGAACGTTTCATAGGAGGCACTGCTGTGCCATGTTTGCATCAGTTTCTACCATCTGTATCCCATCTGTTTTTCCCCACACTCTCAGTTGTTTTCAACGTTAATCTAACCTTATCTGTTTTTAAGCCTCAGTCTATGAACTATATTTAAGTTGTAATGAACGACTGTCGAAGGATAAAGAAAAACGTGGAGGGTCCAAAGATTAACAGTTTAAGCACTTTATCTCTGATCAACCGGACTTCTTTATAATAATGTTTGAGAGAAGGTACTTATGTGTTCTGTCTGTGTCAGTGGCTACCACCTGTACCTCAACTGTCCTTTCCCTTAACCTCAGTAGTTTTCTCAGAAAATCTTCCCTCACACCTTAAAGGTATAGATACATTTTGTGTGTGTAAAACGTACTGTATTTAATATATGACATTTATTGCAACACTTATTATTATATATATCTAAATATATATATGTCGTGCCGATTAGGTAAAACTGGTCAATTAGCAAGAACTCATCTAAAATTAAGTCCTTTCTAAAATTTTCTCTTATACGTTTAAAGATATATTTTTTTAATTTATGTTAATGTAAGAATTTATAATTTTGTACCAAGAGAAACTTTGAAAACCTACCTAACCTTATTACAACAAGCGCAATTTAATTTAGCCTAACCCAACTAAATATATTTTAGATACGTTAACATTAATTTAATAATAAACAAACACAATGAAATATATTTTTCGTTATGTTCAGAATGATTTTGGCGAAATTATTGCATACACAAATTTTCACTTGTCTTATATGGCAAGGTGAGCGTTGCTATTTAAGCCAAAATCGTAAGTTCTACCTAATCGGCTACGACATATATATATATGTATATGTATGTATATATATATATATATATGTATATGTATATATATATATGTATATATATATATATATATATATATATATATATATATATATATATATATATATATATATATATATATATATATATATATATATATATATATATATATATATATATATATATATATGTCTGCCGATTAAAACTTCGATTTTGGCTTAAATAGCAACGCTCTCCATATAGACAAGTGAAAATTTGTATGCAATAATTTCGCCAAAATCATTCTGAAATACGAAAAATATATTTCATTGTGTTTGTTTATTATTAAATTAATGTTAACGTATCTAAAATATATTTAAGGGGTTAGGCTAAATTAAATTGCGCTTGTTGAATAAGGTTAGGTAGGTTTTCAAAGTTTCTCTTGGTCAATATTATAAATTCTTACATTAACATAAATGAAAAAATATATCTTTAAACGTATAGAAAAATTTTAGAAGGACTTAATTTTAGATGAGTTCTTGCTAATTGACCAGTTTTACCTAATCGGCACACATATATATATATATATATATATAAGAGAAAATTTTAGAAAGGACTTAATTTTAGATGAGTTCTTGCTAATTGACCGGTTTTACCTAATCGGCACGACATATATATATATATATATATATATATATATATATATATATATATATATATATATATATATATATATATATATATATATATATATATATATATATATATATATATATATATATATATATATATATGTCGTGCGATTAGTAAAACTGTCAATAGCAACAACTCATCTAAAATAATTATTTTCTATAATTTTCTCTTATACGTTTAAAGATATAGTTTTTTCATTTATGTTAATGTAAAAAAATTAATTTTGTACTAAGAGAAACTTTGAAAACCTACCTAACCTTATTACAACAAGTGCAATTTAATTTAGCCAAACCCAACTAAATATATTTTAGATACGTTAACATTAATTTAATAATAAACAAACACAATGAAATATTTTTTATTCGTTATGTTCAGAATGATTTTGGCGAAATTATTGCATACACAAATTTTCACTTGTCTTATATGGCAAGGTGAGCGTTGCCATTTAAGCCAAAATCGCAAGTTTTACCTAATCGGCACGACATATATATATATATATATATATATATATATATATATATATATATATATATATATATATATATATATATATATATATATATATATATATATATATATATATATATATATATATATATATATATATATATATATGTCGTGCCGATTGGTAAAACTTGCGATTTTAACAAATAGCAACGTCACCTTGCCATATAACAAGTGAAAATTTGGTATGCATAATTTCGCCAAAATCATTCTGAACATAACGAAAATATATTTCATTGTGTTTGTTTATTATTAAATTAATGTTAACGTATCTAAAATATATTTAGTTGGAGTTAGGCTAAATTAAATTGCGCTTGTTGTAATAGGTGGTAGGTTTTCAAAGTTTCTTCGACAAAATTATAAATTCTTACATTAACATAAATGAAAAAATATATCTTTAAACGTATAAGAGAAAATTTTAGAAAGGACTTAATTTTAAATGAGTTCTTGCTAATTGACCAGTTTTACCTAATCGGACGACATATATATATATATATATATATATATATATATATATATATATATATATATATATATATATATATATATATATATATATATATATATATATATATATATATATATATATATATATATATATATATATGAAATATGTATGGAAGAGGGTAAGGTACCTAGGGATTGGCAGAGAGCGTGTATTGTTCCTTTGTATAAAGGCAAAGGGGACAAAGAGAGTGCAAAAATTATAGGGGAATAAGTCTGTTGAGTGTACCTGGTAAAGTGTATGGTAGAGTTATTATTGAAAGAATTAAGAGTAAAACAGAAAGCAGGATAGCAGATGAACAAGGGGCTTTAGGAAGGTAGGGGGTGTGTAGACCAAGTGTTTACAGTGAAACATATAGGTGAACAGTATTTGGATAAGGGTAAAGATGTTTTTGTGGCATTTATGGATTTGGAAAAGGCGTATGATAGGGTAGATAGGGGGCAATGTGGCAGATGTTGCAGGTGTATGGAATAGGAGGAAGGTTACTGAAAGCAGTGAAGAGTTTTATGAGGATAGTGAGGCTCAGGTTAGAGTGTATAGGAGGGAGGGGACTATTTCCCAGTAAAAGTGGGCCTTAGACAAGGATGTGTGATGTCACCGTGGTTGTTCAATATATTTATAGATGGGGTTGTAAGAGAAGTGAATGCGAGGGTCTTGGCAAGAGGTGTTGGGCTAAAAGATAAAGAAGCAAATACAAAGTGGGAGTTGTCACAGTTGCTTTTTGCTGATGACACTGTGCTTTGGGAGATTCTGAAGAGAAGCTGCAGAGGTTGGTGGATGAATTTGGTAGGGTGTGTAAAAGAAGAAAATTGAAAGTGAATATAGGAAAGAGTAAGGTGATGAGGATAACAAAAGAATAGGTGACGAAAGATTGGATATCAGATTGGAGGGAGAGAGTATGGAGGAGGTGAATGTATTCAGATATTTGGGAGTGGACATGTCGGCGGATGGGTCTATGAAGGATGAGGTGAATCATAGAATTGATGAGGGGAAAAGGGTGAGTGGAGCACTTCGGAGTCTGTGGAGACAAAGAACCTTGTCCATGGAAGTAAAGAGGGAATGTATGAGAGTATAGTTATACCAACGCTCTTATATGGGTGTGAAGCATGGGTGATGAATGTTGCAACGAGGAGAAGGCTGGAGGCAGTGGAGATGTCATGTCTGAGGTCAATGTGTGGTGTGAATATAAAGCAGAGAATTCGGAGTTTGGAAATTAGGAGGAGGTGCGGGATTACCAAAACGATTGTCCAGAGAGCTGAGGAGGGGTTGTTGAGGTGGTTTGGACATGTAGAGAGAATGGAACGAGACAGAGTGACTTCGAGGTGTATAAATCTGTAGTGGAGGGAAGGCGGGGTAGGGGTCGGCCTAGGAAAGGTTGGAGGGAGGGGTAAAGGAAGTTTGTGTGCGAGGGGCTTGGACTTCCAGCAAGCATGTGTGAGCGTATTTGATAGGAGTGAATGGAGGCATATGGTTTTAATACTTGACGTGCTGTTGGAGTGTGAGCAAAGTAACATTTATGAAGGGATTCAGGGAAACCGGCAGGCCGGACTTGAGTTCTGGAGATGGGAAGTACAGTGCCGGCACTCTGAAGGAGGGGTGTTAATGTTGCAATTTTATAACTGTAGTGTAAAGCACCCTTCTGGCAAGACAGTGATGGAGTGAATGATGATGAAAGTTTTTCTTTTTCGGGCCACCCTGCCTTGGTGGGAATCGGCCGATGTGTTAATAAAAATAAAAATAAAATATATGAAATACCTTATATTCATTGTATAAATGGTTGTCTTATTCAGATATGTGGTCTATAAAATATAAAACATAAAATAAATTGCGGCAACTAATAATGTAAATATTTTATATATCATACAAACTGTTGTAAAATTTCACCTTTCAATGAAATAATTAATAAAGGAATTACAGGACAGAAACGTTACCTCACCTGTGACTCATGTTGTTCCTGGTCCTTATATGATAGTAGTGTCTCTTCAGGTGAATCTGCATTTTCCAAACTGGTAGTCTGATCAGTTTTTTTCTAGAACATAAAATGTATTTTGTTTATATATATAATAAAATTTGCGTGCAAGTTTAATTTCATTGTTGTTGTTTGTTACAAAAACATGAAAGAAGTGTTATTATTAAATTATGGAAGAAATGTTATTCATAATGTGATACACTTCAACATTTATTGTTTTCATAAAAAGATTCGAGTAAAAATAATTGTATTTGTTTTTGAAACCATTTGATTGTTCCACTTTCCCTACCATCCCATCTTTTAGTTTTTTTTTACAAATAGATATATTTTACTACATATATGGTATACAAGACTTAAAGGATACATTGCTGGTATAAAGATGTCATATACACTACATGGGGTTTGAGGGATACATTGCAGGTACATACTGCTACGTGTTTATCACTGATTTTAATGCGATAATCTCATCCAGCTCCTCAGAGCTGGTGAGCGAACACGTGATATACCAGGCATTACCAAACCGCAGCGCTGAGTCGCTGGAATAGAAAACTAGCTCCCCTGGGATCCCTAGTTACCCTGATGAGTCTTTTGCCTAGCTGCCTAAGGAATTAGATGCACTCTTTCACCATTAGCCAAGGGTTCTGATCCTGTTGGAAAAAAATTATAATGATTGACAAGTTCACAGCATTTTTCCAGACTTTTGGGACTCACTGAAGCCAATATGGATGCACATGTGTAGTCCCTCACCACCTCCTTGCCGTCTGTCCAGTCTTGAAGGGTGATTACCATCTGGACGATTTTGGATTTCAATAGATCTGTATAGTTCGGGTGGCTCCCTTATTGCTGGGCAATAACTCATCCAGTTTCTTCCTGAGAACTGAGTCAATTGCATCAGTTCCCCGAGGTGCTCCAAGCAAGACGCTATTTGTGGAGGCAATGACTGATTCACATGGCAGTACTGATCTAACTGCGTCGATCAATTGTTAATTGACTGATATGATTTCTAATCTGAATGGATTCCCTGTCCTCATGTCATCACCTGGTCAGGATCATCTAGAAGGGACTCCTTTGTACCCGCCAGACTGGCATCATCCAGGAACTAGATGTTGAGCTCACTGGTCAGCCTTACAGTGATTTCCCTAACTGCTATACAGAAGAGAAATGAGACGAGAGGATCCCCTTGCTGGACACCCTGTGATGACGTGATGTCATGCTCTCTAAACAGGAGCATTGATTCCTTCCTGTATCCAGCCGAAACAACAGGGAAACGACCAGGGGAAATATTCTTGTATATCTGTTAATACCACGTCTCTTTTCAGGAGATTCCAAGCATTCTAGAAATATAATTTTACCACTACACTCTCCTCAGGCAGATTTGTGATATATGCAATTGTTGCATGAACTGCTGCTTCACTTCCCTGAGGAACCTCAAAGCCAAGCTGGTTTGGTTGAAGCATCATGGCTGCCTCCGTGCGAATACTTTTTTTTTGGACAGCAGCTTCGGATTTTCGCTCCCCACGAGGCAGGGCCAAAACTACATGGGTTCAAATCCTCGGCTGTCACAGTGTTGTTATTGATTCAATACCACTCGTTCGTGGTCACAATAATATATATACTGCTTGAGGAGGCTAGTACACCAAACGGGGACAAAATTGTGTAGTCCAGTGGGTTAAGGCGTCATGTGATTTTCTCTCACCACGAGGCAGTGCCAAAACAACATGGGTTCGAATCCTCGGCTAGTCGCAGTGTTGTTATTGATTCAATACCACTCGTTCGTGGTCACAATAATATATATACTGCTTGTGGAGGCTAGTAAACAAAACTAGCACTAGCCAAGGACTCGAACCCATGTTGTACTGGCCTGCCTCATGGTGAGCCAGAACCACATGACGCCTTAGCCAGTATTGTTATTGATCAATATCACTCGATCGTGGTTACAATAATATATATATATATATGCTGCTCGTGGACTAGTACACCAAACAGGGATGAGAATGAAAATTATCCTAGAAGCTCCCACAACATCGCATGTCCTTGGATGGCAGTAAAACAGCTAACTCTGCTGGCTGCGCTATCTTTGTAGGATTGGGTGGGCCTGTGGGATATGGCATCATGTGGTTCTGGCTCTCCAGGAGGCGGGTCAGAACAACATGAGTTCGAGTCCTTGGCTAGTGCAGTGTTGTTATTGATCAATACCACTCGTTTGTGATTACAATAATATATATATATATATATATATACGTATATATATATATATATATATATATATATATATATATATATATATATATATATATATATATATATATATATATATATATATATATATATATATATATATATATATATATATATGTCGTGCCGATTAGGTAAAACTTGCGATTTTGGCTTAAATAGCAACGCTCACCTTGCCATATAAGACAAGTGAAAATTTGTGTATGCAATAATTTCGCCAAAATCATTCTGAACATAACGAAAAAATATATTTCATTGTGTATGTTTATTATTAAATTAATGTTAACGTATCTAAAATATATTTAGTTGGCTTAGGCTAAATTAAATTGCGCTTGTTGTAATAAGGTTAGGTAGGTTTTCAAAGTTTCTCTTGGTACAAAATTATAAATTCTTACATTAACATAAATGAAAAAATATATCTTTAAACGTATAAGAGAAAATTTTAGAAAGGACTTAATTTCAGATGAGTTCTTGCTAATTGACCAGTTTTACCTAATCGGCACGACATATATATATATATATATATATATATATATATATATATATATATATATATATATATATATATATATTTTGTCGTGCCGATTAGGTAAAACTTGCGATTTTGGCTTAAATAGCAACGCTCACCTTGCCATATAAGACAAGTGAAAATTTGTGTATGCAATAATTTCGCCAAAATCATTCTGAACATAACGAAAAAAATATATTTCATTGTGTTTGTTTATTGTTAAATTAATGTTAACGTATCTAAAATATATTTAGTTGGGTTAGGCTAAATTAAATTGAGCTTGTTGTAATAGTTAGGTGGGTTTTCAAAGTTTCTCTTGGTACAAAATTATAAATTCTTACATTAACATAAATAAAATATATCTTTAAACGTATAAGAATTTTTTAGAAGGACTTAATTTTAGATGAGTTCTGCTAATTGACCAGTTTTACCTAATCGGCACGACATATATAGTATGTATATATATATATATATATATATATGTCGTGCCGATTAGGTAAAACTGGTCAATTAGCAAGAACTCATCTAAAATTAAGTCCTTTCTAAAGTTTTCTCTTATACGTTTAAAGATGTATTTTTTTCATTTACGTTAATGTAAGAATTTATAATTTTGTACCAAGAGAAACTTTGAAAACCTACCTAATCTTATTACAACAAGCGCAATGCTTGCAACGGTTGCAGTCTCTCATATTTGGGAAAGATGGGGCATTCATTAGAAGTGAGAATATGACACCGTTTTTCGATACGTATATCACAAGAGTCGAATACGATTTTCAACCACATTAGAGCTTGCAGTAACCCAGCAAATTGGCAGGAAGCAAGAGTCATCTTCCCTTGTTCCTCTTGGCTTGAAAGGAATATTGTAGTATCGGCAATTATTAAGCATGATAAGCATTCATTATACAATATCAGTGACGCGTTGTTCAAATTAGATACGTTTTTAGTTGAGGCAATAGTACACAGTAAAAAAATTGGGCTCTTATCCGAATGCATTACATTGTCTTAAATGCAGGGCCACACCGAAGAATTTGGGCCTATTTTTCCTGCAGTTTCTGAAGGTTGAACCAGAGATTGCATGAGACTCATGTGGAATGAATAACTGTGGCCGTCTTCCTTGTAATTACAGATGACTCTCTCTTTAAATAAGTTTATTTTAATGAGCCCTGTTGTCTTTGTATAACTTTTAGAAGTCTCCCCTTTAAATGTTCACGTTTTCTCGTCCCATTAAATGGACCCTCGTGAATAGTTACTCTATAATTGCCAGTGACTTCTATGTCACTGGCAATATAATTATGTATGTAAAGTTACTTATAGGTTTGCAGATGTTACATGGTTAGATGTAATTGTTAATAGGTTAAATCTGAAGTGTCCATAAATTGGGGTGGGGTTATTTTTATTGGACATAGAAGGGGTCCGGTGTTACCCATTCATTTCTATCTTCTGGGAGGTCACTCAGAATCATTGGTCTCTGGAAATTATCCTTGTGGATGAAGCGTCGCACTCTCTGTTGGAGGGTCATTCTTTGGGTTCTGTGGGGAGGTGTGTTGATGATATAGTCGGTGGTATTTGCAAGTTGGGGAGGGGTTTCTCTGTCTGGTATATAGAGTTCTTGCATGGTGTATAGGTGTCTCTTCTTTAGTTTATCAAGCCTTACATTTATTGTATTTATGTCCTGTTGGATGTGTAGATCTTCCATCCTTATTCTGTCTGTCCTCCTGATGTCTGTGATGAAGCGGAGGGCTCTATTCTGGACTCTTTGTAGCTGTAGCATGTTAGTTTTAGTACTTAATATCATGGGTACACAAGGATAGTCTAACATAGTGTTTCTTGATGTGGGAAGGAGCTTGATTAAACCTGTATAGATTGTTGAGGTGGGCTTTGGCTAAATTTATCTTTTAAGTGATGTGAGATGTGGAGAGGAGTAATCTGTCTATCTCATATTCCAGGATCCTGTTGGGGTTTCTAATGGCAATAGGTGTGCCTCTGATGGGGATACCCTCGTGTCTTCTATAGTTGTTGCAAAACATCCAATGGTGCTGATAAGGACTTTGTCTGGGTTGGTCGTGATTCTCCATTTCTTCTCCCGTTTTGCTGTTCTTCGTAGTTCCGTATTCATTTTTTCAATTACCCTCACATGCTTATATTTTCCCGTTATGGAGGTGGATGATACTACTTGGAAAACATCATCAGCAAATTGGGTGATGATATTATCATTGAACTCGGGTTGAAGGAGATCGTTTACTTATATGTTGAATAGTTTCGGGCTAAGGTACGAGCCTGGTGGCACTCCAGCTGTCGGTGTAAAAAGCTTTGCCGACTTGCCGTTAAAGGAAGGGATGATTTCTCATTTTGATAAGAAGTTGTATATGAATCCGAGAAAAATCCAGTTGTGGTCAGGAAGGTCGACAAGTTTAAATATGAGTCCGTCGAGCCACAAACTGTCAAAAGCTTTGTGTACGTTCCTGGTTGCAATTAGGGCAAGGTTGCCCTGTTTCGTCAGACTGTCCACAGTATCGAAGGTGATATTTATAGCATGTTGGGTTCCTCTGTGAGTCCGGAATCCAAACTGTTTTTCAGTGAATAGGTGATTGTACTCCATGTAGTAGTTTAATCTGTTGGATATGATTTTCTCAAGAACTTTATCAGTGACTTCAAATAATGAGATAGGTCTATAGTTCTCCGATTTATGTTTATCTTTGTTTTGTTTTCCAATGAATACCATCCTTGATGTCTTAAGAACCACTGGAAAGTAACCCGAGGCCAAGAAGGCATTAAAGATATTTGCCAGAGACATTTTGCAATTTCTGGGTACTATCTTTACATGTTCCACTATTATGCCATTTTAGGCCAGGGGCTTTATTGTTCATTCTACCTATGACTTGACTCATCTCTCCGAGTGTGATTGGTCTTGTAAGAAGGAGTTCATCTTCAAGAGTAGATGTGTCAATTAATGATATTGGTTGGAGGTCACCTCGGTTGTCGTCTCTCCATTCATTCACCCACTGGTAATTGTTACTGATAAATCTTCTACTATCGTTGTGTGAGAGAATATTCTAACACACATTACCCATCACACTGGGTTGGTCTTGCGGTTGTCAAGTTTGATATCAACTTCCTCATCATCGTCATCGGTGACGATGACTTTTCAGGTTGACGTTTGTATTGATTAACTTGAAGAACAAGATATTGCCATAATTCACTTTTGTGTTGTGTGATCATGGAAATTAAGTGTCTTCTCAACCTCTGTAGTATAGTCATTGTGGGTTGTCTCGTTTGAAGATGCCTACTACACTCTGCTTAATAATTTTTCATACAGTCCCTAATATTCCTGGTTGATGTATTTAATTGGCAACTTGCATGATTGATCTATATGAATCTTTTGTGGAGAGAGCTGACTGCCTTGTCAATTGCAGTTGAAGGCTGGTTCTCAACGAAACAGTAAAGTCAGTGCATAGTTAGTCCCTGAAGGGGTCAAATCGTAGAGTTTTTAGATTGGGTTTCGGAAGAGTGAGTATGCTAAATGACGATGCTTGTAGTGTTATTCTAACAGGGATGTGGTCGCATCCTACGTTTCCATCAGGGAAGACACTGCAATGGTATTCCTCACAATCTCTGTTGGTTAAGACAATATCAGATGTCCCCGGGTGAGGGCCTATATATGATTTATAGAATGGGCAATGGAATGATAGATTTCTTGTTCTCATTATATTAAATAATTGTTTTCCCTTTAGGTCACCCAGCGGATGTCCGGGGGCGCAGTTTAAGAGTGCGGGGTAATGGGCATTAAAATCACCTGCCAGGATTGTTGGACATTTCTACTCAGTATCTGGTGTAGGGGAGTTGACTCTATATATAGCTGTCTTGGAGGAAAATATCCAGTTCCAACTATTAACTGACCATATGAGGTCGTCAGTTTTATTGCTATAATATTGTCTTTGTCAATGTGGATGTTACGAAATGCATATCCACTCCACTAAAAGGTCCTCTCGATTTCTCGACAGTAGAGTAACCACGTTTCTTCCTATGTTGGTCTGCTCTCGCAGCTGTCTCATTCAGAAGGCTGATGTCAGAGTTGTGGTTGCGTAGTTCGACTTAAAGGAGATAGAAGTTGTTAAAGAAATGTTGAATATTAATTTGTAAATTTGTAATCCCCATTATTTCGTGAAGTTTGCGTTTTTGCTGCGTACAGAGAGTTGGTATCTGAGATTATAGTTGCTAGGTATACCTGGAGTAAACCTGGAGAGGGTTTCGGGGGTCAACGCCCCCGCAGTCCGGTCTGAGACCAGGCCTCGTGGTGGATCAGGGTCTGATCAACCAGGCCGTTACTGCTAGCCGCACGCAAACTGACGCACGAACCACAGCCCGGTTGGTCAGGTACTGACTTTAGAAAGAAGAAGAAGAAAATCGTCAAAGTGGGATGTTTGAATGTGCGTGGATGTTGTGCGAATGATAAGAAAGAGATGATTGTAGATGTTATGAATGAAAAGAAGCTGGATGTCCTGGCTTTAAGTGAGACAAAGCTGAAGGTGCCAGTCCAACGCCTTCTTGAAGACAGCCAGGGGTCTATTGGTAATCCCCCTAATGTATGCTGGGAGGCAGTTGAACAGTCTTGGGCCCCGGACACTTATTGTGTTGTCTCTCAGTGTACTTGTGGCGCCCCTGCTTTTCATTGGGGGAATGTTGCAACTCCTGCCGAGTCTTTTGATTTCATGGGGAGTGATTTTCGTGTTCAAGTTTCGTACTAATTTCTCGAGGATTTTCCAAGGTAGATCATGGTATTGAATGTGATATTATGTATATGGACTTCAGTAAAGCTTTCGATAGTGTTCCAAATCAGAGGCTAATGAGGAAACTTAAGGCACACATTATAGGAGGATTTTTGTTTTTCCTGAGTAGAGGCATGGTTGACAAATAGGCAGCAGAGAGTTTGGATAAATGGGGAGAAATCAGAATGGGGGCACGTCACAAGCGGTGTTCCACAGGGGTCAGTGTTGGGCCTCTTGTTGTTCTCAATTTACTTAAACGACATAGGTGAGGGAATAAATAGCGATATAAGCAAATTTTGCCGATAACACCAAAACAGACAGTCCAATTCATTCTAATGAGGACATTAGAGTACTCCAGGATGATTTGAATAGACTGATGCAGTGGTCGGAGAAGTGGCAGATGCAGTTTAATTTAATATAGACAAATGCAAAGTTCTAAATGTTGGGCAGGAAAATAACCATGCCACATATAAACTAAATAATGTAGATCTTAATATTACTGATTGCGAAAAGGATTAAGGAGTTCTGGTTAGCAGTAATCTGAAACCAAGACAACAGTGCATAAGTGTTCGCAATAAAGCTAACAGAATCCTTGGCTTCATATCAAGAATAAAAATCATAGAAGTTATTACAACCTCAGGTTCTAAGGCCTCTTATCCTGAGTGTAAAAGGGAGCTTGGAGAAAAGAAACACAGTAGAAAATGCTTTGAATTGTATTTCCTTCACCAAGCAATTATGAATTTTTGTATTTTCCTTCACCAAGTATATTTATAAGGCTTTATACAAATAGGTACACTATATACAGAGATAACAGTATTAGTGCACACCACAGTAGTCAAGGCAGAACAACAGCCAATAGACAGAGACGACCGTACAACAACCAGCTCAGGGGGGTAATGACAATGGTAAACATGTGAGTGGAATCCACGTCACCTTTCCCATTGCCAGACCCACACTATGATTGGCTGAACCAAGCTGTTGATTTGGTGATGGGGCCCCGATCACCAAACCCTTATCAAGATGGTTCGCTGGTTGGTGAGGCAGCCTATGTGGGTGTGTTAACATGCTCCGAATAAGGGGTACGTACTCTTTGCATGCAACAGAAGTCCTCAGGTTGTTCTTCAATTCTTTATATCTTTGGTTAGGCCTCATTTAGATTGTGCTGCACAGTTCTGGTCACCGTATTACAGAATGGATATAAATGCATTGGAAAACGTACAGAGGAGGATGACAAAGTTGATCCCATGTATCAGAAATCTTCCCTATGAGTATAGACTGAGGGCCCTGAATCTGCACTCTCTAGAAAGGCGTAGAATTAGGGGGGATATAATTGAGGTGTATAAATGGAAAACAGGAATTAATAAAGGGGATGTAAATAGTGTGCTAAAAATATCTAGCATAGATAGGACACGCAACAATTGATTTAAGTTGGAAAAATTCAGATTCAGGAAGGATATAGGAAAGCACTGGTTTGGTAATAGAATTGTGGATGAGTGAAACAAACTCCCAAGTACCGTCATAGAAGCTAAGACGTTGTGTAGTTTTAATAATAGGTTCGATAAATACATGAGTGAGTGTGGGTGTGATTTGGACTTTACAAGCTTGTGCTACTAGGTCAGTTGCCGTGCTTCTTCCTTAGTGAATATGACCTGACCTGACTACCTTAAGGCATTGGCTTAAGCCGGTGGGTGAATTGGACCTGCCTTGCATGGGCCAGTAAGCCTGCTGCAGTGTTCCTTCTTTTTTAAGTTCTTATGTTTTATATTATCATGTATACAAATCTAGGGACTTCAACCGTTCCCAGTAATTTAGGTACCTTATCGTACTTATGTGTGCCATGAAAGTTCTTTGTACACTCTCCAGGTCAGCAATTTCGCCTGCCTTGAAAGGGGCTGTTAGTGTATAGCAGTATTTCAGCATAGAGAGAACAAGTGATTGGAAGAGATTCATCATGGGCTTGGCGTCCCCAGTTTTGAAGGTTCTCATTATCCATCCTATCATTTTCCTAGCAGATGCGGTAGATACATTCTTGTGGTCTTTAAAGGGGAGATCCTTTGACATTATCACTCCCAAGTCCTTCATATTACTTTTTCGCTCTATTGTATCGTTAGAATATGTTGTATACCCTGATACAGTTTTAATTTCCTCAAGTTTTCCATATCTGAGTAGTAGAAATTTCTCTTCACTGAACTTCATATTGTTTTGAGTTGTTTTGGTTGATGTTTCCTTGGAGTCTTCTGGTATCTTCGATGGAGGTCACTGTCATGAGCAATTATCACGTGAAAGCTCTCCCTACTCGACTCATAAAGGGGAGGAGTGTAGTCTTGAGTGGTTTTCTGAGTGGCTGCTGGTAATATTAACTGATGCGTCAGACTCATCATCTATCAACTATGGCAGGTCATTCACAGCCTCTCTCGGCATATTCACAACTCTTACTATAGAAGACAGTGGGGGCTCCATGTGGAAATGCGTAAGTCCACTTCGGGTATCATTAGAAACTACTTATACATTTGGATCAGCTTCTACAGCAGCAGATTATGCATCAGTTTCTGGTGCAAGTTCAGGGGTATATATTAACTCACTGGTGTGAGTTGATGTTTCAACTGGGTCTTTGATTATGGGTGGGCCTTTAAAATAGAGGTACTGAGTTTAACATTGCTACCTGCTATCACCTTGGCCAACATGAACATCAGTGTACCTCTAATAACATCTACCTCTCAGGACCAAGGAGACATAGGGATTGATGATGGTGCTTGAGCTTGGTGAGTGTTGGGGTTAGGGTTAGAGTGGGGCGCTGCAGGAGGGCAAAATTCCAAACATTATAATTGATAGAGGTGACAGTAGGAGTCCCACCAGATCCAAGTAGATTAGAGAAGGAGTCCTGGGACATTTTTTTAGGTGCTTGGGGAGTGGTTTTCTTGGTGTTTGTCTGGTTCTTAGCATACAGAAATTGCTGGATTGTAGATTTTCTAACAGGGCAGCTAGGGGAGACAGCATGATGTTTCTTCCCTTTACAAAGGGCACACTTGGGGTTGTTTCTGTTAGGGAAGTCCCTGAAAATATGCTCATCAGAGCAGACACTGCAAATCGTATTTTGGCTGCTGCATTTATTTGTGTTATGACTAAACTCATAACACTTAAAACATTGAGTGACTCTGACAAACCTTTCCATGGAGATTTGGTCTGGTGTACACCTGGTTCCAAACCATTTTATACCATTTTAAAATATGATTTTGGCTCCTTCCCGTGTCTTTAGGATTAATTTTAATGTTTTCTGGTTTCTTGAACTTTCGGCAAACTTATATACCTTAAGAACCTTGAACTCGGAGTTTTCATGATTAATTTCTTCAACAAATTCCTCAGCAGTGCAGTCTCTCATGAAACTGTTGATTCTTGCCATAAATATTATATATATATATATATATATATATATATATATATATATATATATATATATATATATATATATATGTCGTGCCGATTAGGTAAAACTGGTCAATTAGCAAGAACTCATCTAAAATTAAGTCCTTTCTAAAATTTTCTATTATACGTTTAAAGATATATTTTTTAATTTATGTTAATGTAAAAATTTATAATTTTGTACCAAGAGAAACTTTGAAAACCTACCTAACCTTATTACAACAAGCGCAATTTAATTTAGCTAACCCAACTAAATATATTTTAGATACGTTAACATTAATTTAATAATAAACAAACACAATGAAATATATTTTTTTCGTTATGTTCAGAATGATTTTGGCGAAATTATTGCATACACAAATTTTCACTTGTCTTATATGGCAAGGTGAGCGTTGCTATTTAAGCCAAAATCGCAAGTTTTACCTAATCGGCACGACATATATATGGCATGCAAGACACAATGAAGTCAACGACAGCATAAAGAGAACCCTTGCTACAGCTGGATGCCCAGACGAGAGAGAGCCCCGATCACTAGCAGCCAACAATGCCCACAACCCAGAAAACCGCCCCGACGGGATCACCATCTATCCTTGGAAGAATGGCAAGCTCTTAGAATGGGACTATACCTGTGTGTCGACACTGGCTGACACCTATATCCATCACAGTGTCGGGCGACAGGGAGGAGCTGCTGACCACAGGGAGGAGTACAAGTTCGGCAAGTACAGGGACATAAGACAGCAGTATCAATTTGTCCCAGTGGGATCAGAGACCTTGGGATCATGGGGAAAAAATGCAACACGTTTTCTTAAAGAACTGGGTTCCAGACTCATCGACACCACCAGGGACCCAAGGGCAGCCACTTTCATGTTCCAGCTCCTCAGCGTGGCCATCCAGAGGGGAAATGCATGCTGCGTACTGGGCTCGCGTCCGGCTTTGGAGGAGCTGGAAGAGGTTAATAATCTTTGATATATTGTACAAATGTATTCATGTTCATGTTTGTGTTTTCTGTCAATGTATTCTGTCTATTAATAAAGCACTCATTCAATATAAAAAGAGAGTGTTAGGAGAAGAAAATATTCTAACAGCTCGGGGAGAACCTCGAGTTTTCCCTGAGGTACGTTATTGTCTTCTCTGAGGATGAGGTCCCCAGCAAGTTCTAGAGGTAGTACCTGCAAATATATATATATATATATATATATATATATATATATATATATATATATATATATATATATATATATATATATATATATATATATAGTTCCTTGATAATGTGAGTAGTCACGAGCGCTTGGAATTCTTCTATTTTTTCATAGTGGTTGTTTTGCATATTTTGATATCACCTGTTTATGTGATCTTTTGCATATATATATATATATATATATATATATATATATATATATATATATATATATATATATATATATATATATATATATATATATATATATATATATATATATATATATATATATATATATGTCGTGCCGATTAGGTAAAACTTGCGAT
>WNWK01029909.1:0-23952 GCA_009830355.1 Cherax destructor
AAGAAATAAAGCAAATAGATTACTGGGATTTATATCAAGAAGTGTAAGCAACAGAAGTCCAGCGGTTATATTACAGCTTTATACATCATTAGTAAGGCCTCACTTAGATTACGAGCTCAGTTCTGGTCTCCATTTTGCAGAATGGATATAAATTCGTTAGAAAACATTCAGCGACGAATGACAAAGTTAATTCATAGCATTAGAAATCTTCCGTATGAAGAAAGATTGAAGACCCTTAAATTACATTCACTTGTAAGACGAAGAATGAGGGAGACATGAGTTGTAGATGTTACGCTACTGTGAGGTGTGTCTTTGTTAGTGTGATGGACTGTGAGGTGTATTCTGCCCTTTATAAGCCTTCTTGTCATGTTTCCTTTATAGTTCCTTGATAATGTGAGTAGTCACGGCGCTTGAATTTCCCTCTATTTTTCATAGTGGTTGTCTTGCATATTTTGATATCACCTGTTTACAGATCTTTTTCATATATATATATATATATATATATATATATATATATATATATATATATATATATATATATATATATATATATATATATATATATATATATATTTTGCTAGGGTGTTGGGGGGGGGATTAAATTATGGAATTAAATGCAAAATGGGAGTTGACAGTTAATTTTGCTGATGATACTGTGCTTATGGGAGATTCTAAAGAAAAGTTGCAAAGGTTAGTGGACGAGTTTGGGAGGGTATGTAAAGGTAGAAAATTGAAAAAATGAACATAGATAAGATTAAGGTGATGAGGGTATCAAATGATTTAAATAAAGAAAAATTGGATATCACATTAGAGAGAGGGATTATGGAAAAAGTAAATGTTTTCAGATATTTAGGAGTTGATATGTCAGCTGATGGGTTTATGAAGGATGAGGTTAACCATAGAATTGTTGAAGGAAAAAAGGTGAGTGGTGCGTTGAAGTATCTGTGGAGACAAAAAATGTTATCCATAGAGGCAAATAAGGGAATGTACGAAAGTATAGTGGTACCAACACTCTTATATGGGTGTGAAGCATGGGTTGCAAATGCTGCAGTGAGGAGGCGGCTGGAGGCAGTGGAGATGTCCTGTCAAGGCAATGTTTGGTAAATATTATGCAGAAAATTCGGAGTGTGGAAATTAGGAGAAGGTGTGGAGTTACCAAAAGTATTTGTCAGAGGGCTGAAGAGGGGTTGTTGAGGTGGTTTGGTCCTTTAGAAAGAATGAATCAAAGAAGAATGACTTGGAGAACATATAAATCTGTAGGGGAAGGAAGGCGGGGTAGGGGTCGTCCCAGAAAAGGTTGGAGGGAGGGGGTAAAGGAGGTTTTGTGGGCGAGGTGCTTGGACTTCCAGCAAACATGTGTGAGCGTGTTAGATAGGAATGAATGTAAACGAATGGTTTTCGGGACCTGACTAGCTCTTGCAGTGTGAGCAGGGTAACATTTTGTGAAGGGATTCAGGGAAACCAGTTAATTGATTTAGTTGGACTTGAGTCCTGGAAATGGGAAGTACAATGCCTGCACTTTAAAGGAGGGGTCTGGGATAGTGACAGCTGGGAGGAACTATTCTCAGCTGTCGTATCTGAGCGCCTATGTAAAGACAGTGATTATGTATGAGTGTGGTGAAGTGTTGAATGATGATGAAAGTATTTTCTTTTTGGGGATTTTTTTTTTTTTGGGTCACCCTGCCTCGGTGGGAGACGGCCGACTTGTTGAAAAAAATATATTTATATATATATTTATATATGTATGTATATATGTATGTATATATGTATGTATATATGTATGTATATATGAAATTATTTATGTATGTATATATGTATATATATATATATATATATATATATATATATATATATATATATATATATATATATATATATATATATATAAATATATATATATATATATATATATATATATATATATATATATATATATATATATATGAGGTCAACGACATCATAAAGAGAACCCTTGCTACAGCTGGATGCCCAGCCGAGAGAGAGCCTCGATCACTAGCAGCCAACAACGCCCACAACCCAGCAAACCGCCCGGACGGATCACCATCTATCCTTGGAAGAATGGCAAGCTTTTAGCATGGATTATACCTGTGTGTCGACACTGGCTGACACCTACATCTCACAGTGTTGGGCGACAGGGAGGACTGAGCTGCTGACCACAGAGAGGAGTACAAAATCGGCAAGACAGGGACATAAGCCAACAGAAAATTTGTCCCAGTGGATCAGAGACTTTAGGAGCGTGGGAAAAATGCAACACGTTTCCTTAAAGATCTGGGTTCCAGACTCATCGACACCACCAGGACCCAGGGCAGCCACGTTCATGTTCCAGCGTCTCAGCGTGGCCATCCAGAGGGAAATGCATGCTGCATACTTGGCTCGCGTCCGGCACGGAGGAGCTGGAGGGATTCATAATCTTGACACATTGTATCATTGCATTCATGTTCATGTTTGTGTTTTCTATAAATATATTCTGTCTATTAATAAAGCATTTATATGTATGTATGTGTGTATATAGGATGGGTGGTAGGAGAAGTGAATATTCAGAATGGCATCAGGAAGAAATCCAAATTTCTTCCTTGAGCCTTTTTATCCACTTTCCGAGGCTATGGGCCTCACAATTTGCACTAGAGGTGGACCCCATCCTACTATATATATATATATTATATATATATATATATATATATATATATATATATATATATATATATATATATATATATATATATATATATATATATATATATTTTATATATATATATATATATATATATATATATATATATATATATATATATATATATATATATATCACAAAACCAAGGATACAAGATGCAAAACAGTAACGTAGGGAGAGAATGATAGCTCTAGGCCTTTCGTGTCGCAATCAACACATCATCAGGAGCTAGAAAATTGCAGAAAAGAGGGAATTCCAGCAAATAACGTTCCCAAAGGACAGCCTTTACTGGAGTGAGAGAATAGTGTAGGGAGAGAGAAAGGAGAACACCGGAAATGACCAGGCACCCCAAAGGCCAACTGTCCCTTTAAATTATGAGAGGAAACAGTCCCGTATAAGGGGAAACTTCTACAAGTTATGTAAAGGAAACGGTGCTCATTAAAAATAAACTCATTTAAAGGGGGAAGACATCTTCAATAACAAGGAAACCTGTCACATATATTCATCTCACATAATTCTGAGGCAAACTCTGGTTCAACCTTCAAAAACTGTAGGAAAAAATATATAGGCCTTAATTCCTCGGTGTGATGATGTCTGATGCATTTTATAAGAGCTCCAATTTTAAACTGTGTACTATTGCCTCAACTAAGTACGCATCTAATTTGAATAGCCCATCACTAATATGGTATAAAGCCTGCGTATCATGCTTAATAAGTGCCGATTCTACAATATTCCTTTCAAGCCAAGAATAGAAAGAGAAAATAACTCTTGCTTCCTGCTAATTTGCTAGGTTATTACAAGATCTAATATGGTTGAAAATCGTGTTCGACTCCTGTGCTATACATATGGAATAATGGCTGGGACATTATCACCTTCAATGATTTTCCAGTTTGTCTCAACAAAAGAGACTGCAACCAACTCTGTAAACACCCAACACGTTGTTGCGGTGCATTCTTTATGAGGATGCTTTTAACAGTCCGTGAATTTTTAAACACTACTTGTATATTAAATTTTCTAAGAGCATTCGGCAGGATAGATAAATTCTCGGTATGTGTGTGGCGGCAGGCCGTGATGTCATGCTAATAGCTGCTACCCGGCATAATGCACTGACGAAAAAGACCCCCCTGTATGGTAGGCCTTTGATTTTTGCTGAGACTGGCACAGTGTGTATATATATATATATATATATATATATATATATATATATATATATATATATATATATATATATATATATATATATAACAACACTGCACTAGTTAAGACCTATGTTGTACTAGCCTGCCTCATGGAGCTAGAACCACATGACGCCTTAACCCTGTGAGTTAAAGCGTCATGTGGTTCTAGCTTCTATGAGGCAGGCCAGTACAACATAGTATGAAAGTATAGTTATACCAACACTCTTATATGGGTGTGAAGCATGGGTAATGAATATTGCAACAAGGAGAAGGCTGGAGGCAGTGGAGATGTCATGTCTGAGGGCGATGTGTGGTGTGAATATAATGTAGTTTTCGTAGTTTGGTAATTAGGAAGAGGTGCGGAATTACCATATCTATTATCCAGAGGGCTGAGGAGGGGTTGTTGAGGTGGTTCGGACATGTAGAGAGAATGGAACGAAACAGAATGACTTCGAGAGTATATAAATCTGCAGTGGAGGGAAGGCGGGGTAGGGGTCGGCATAGGAAAGGTTGGAGGAAGGGGTAAAGGAGGTTTTGTTTGCGAGGGTCTTTGACTTTCAGCAAGCATGCGTATATCATTAACAGAACTACGGCTTGGCCAGGACTCGATCTACATTCCCATGCCCAGTCCCGTGTGAACTAAGCAAAGTACGCATTCTTCAATCTACTATACCACCCTATAAATCAGCAGAAATCGATCTGAGCATAACGAAAAAATGTATATCATAAATGTAATGTAATTTTTTTTACACTGGTGTGAGGGAAATGTTCCATAGATAGGAGTAATGAAAGTGTGAATATATGTATTGTGATAGTTTGTGTGGTAGTTTGCTTGTTAAGGTAGGGTGAGTGTCTAGCTCCCGCTATCCCCCCCCCCTCCTTTCTCCACCCGGCGAGAGGTGAAGTGCGAGGCTTTGGACGAGGGGATAATCACTTGACTAACTGCTCCCAACACCTCTAAGTATTCACATCTGCTCCTGCCTTAATTTTATTTTGTTTAAGAGCTTCACTCTTAGGTTGAATTTGAAGACGTAATTATACTCTGCCTTGCCTGAAAATAAAGTAATTTGTTTAAATCTTCACCTTAAAGGCCATATGCCTACCATGAGAATGGTTATTCGAGTGGTGAGTAACTATGTATTTCTATTCATTTCAGCCTTCTGGGCCAGCTAGGGTCATTTGGCACAAGGTGAGGGTGTCAGATAGAGCATTTCCCCAAAAGTGGAATACGAGACGTCACTTCAAACCTTTTTACTCCACAACTGAGGTTCAGCCAGAACCAAAACCCAGGCAACTACACGTCATTCGTCAAGTGGTGACAACACCAGAGTCCCTGGTATCTTGAATGATGTTTATAGTTTTCATCTTTCTGGTTTTGGAAACATCTGTCGATCGAGTGGTTGTGGAAACATCGGTCAACCGATTTACACCCATCAACAACAGTGAGCAAGGACCATTTCAGAGCTCCCGTGTCAAAAACATCGGCATGTTCTTCTTCCAACGAACATCTGTATAAATTAGGTGGGGGTGTAGATTTGCCCGGGTCTTTTCGCTCCCTGTCGTGGGAGTATCTGAGACCTATGTCTCCCATTAGAGGAGGTACAAGTACCCCCTCATCGTTGGGACCAACTGTCCCCAGGCCTAGCCACATTCCCCGCCCTCACAGGGCTCGTAGGGAGAAGCTATGCCTCTCTGGTCTGCCATCTTCCCCGCCCCAGGGAGGCCGACAGGAAAGGCAGTCTTGGGAGCTGCAGATGGTAGCAAGCTCCAGCTTTGGCACCTACCCTGCCCTAAAAGGGCTGGGCATTGTTGTCCCGTATAAATTAGCTTTGAATTCAAGTCTTATTTATCTATTTCATTTTTCATTTTGTCTTCAAGATAGGATTTATGCTCATGTTTAAGTGTTAAATATTTCTTCTTCATAAATTTTTATTATAATTAGTGTTTATTTTCATTGTTATTATTATATTTTTTCATTTTTGTAATTTTCCTAAGGAGGAGCCAGCCTTGCTTCATCTTGGTTTAAAGATTGGACAGGGCTGAGTGTTTAACCCTCACAACAAGGTTTGACAAATTAGGTATGGATTCCTATATTTATTGACAAGCCATTGACAAGTTAAGGATTCCTTACTTTATTGACATGCTAAGAGCTGTACCTACTTCAGCTCATTTAAAAGTCTTTTTATTGTTATGAGACATAAAAATATATCCTGTCCTTTATTTTTATGTTGCATAACAATAAAAAAAGGGATTTTAAATGAGCTGAGTGGCGGCTCGTAGCTAAAATTAGTTGAGGTGCTGCTTCAGAAAGTTTTTAGCCATTGTTTTAATATTGTGTAAAAGGAAACAAGCATATAAAATAGCTGGAAGCATGATAATAATCTAATTCTACACTTTATCACATTCAAGAATATGGTATATGGCTTTTAACCACACCACACGCCACTAAGTCAAAAGGAAACACTACCTTACACTTGCACAACAGGGTCGGCACTGCGTCAGCGACAGTGCTCTCTCTACCTAGCATGCAGCGTCTTATCTCAGACATGTGCGCATGTGCACAACAGGCAAACACCGAGTCACTGGAACTGTGAAGCGCACAGTACCATACAAGGATTTTTGTAATTTTTTCATGTACTTGGGGATGGCTACTGACATTAACCTTAAAGTGGCTGCCACTCTCACTGTTGGTAACCATTTTCTCCTTACCAGGACCAACCATCTCTCACTCACTCCCAAACCATCTAGGCGAAGCTTCATCACCCTATTTTCCTCTTCAACACTTTAAGTTAACCTGAGATTCAAACACTGCAGCAAGCCATGTGTTCGGTAACAACCCACACTAATTCCCAGACAGCTTAGGACTATTTATGACCACACGTGACCACTGACCTCAGCATACTTCTCTAGGTGGTACCTAAATGCTGAATCTTTGTATCTAATATTTGTTTTCTTACGTGGGAGCCTTTGCTTGAACTGAACTGCAGTTTCTACAGAATAAACAAAAGCATTCAGGAACAGATACCGGGTTTTTAAATTTGTCTCACGAAATCGTAATAACACGATTGCAAACAAACTACTGAACGGGTGGAGTTTGAACCCTCGTCTCACCCGCAATGGCTTCACACCATATCAGTTCATTTAATTTGTATTTTGTAAATAATACCTACATTTTTTTTTTTTTAAGAATATAATATAATTTTAAACCAAAAAAAAAAAAAAAGTTATTTTATCATGATCCAAGTAATCGTCTGAAGGTATTTTTCATTACTAACTTTGAGGAACAAGAATTCTCGAATGTATATTTTGTTTTTCAATTACTGAGAAATTCTTAACCAACTCGAAATTTCCTTATTATATAAACAATTTTTTTTCCACTTTCTTAAATGAGTACAAAGTAGTTATTTCATACAATTTTGTTATGTACTGATAAAGTGCCAGCTGGCAACCGTATTTTAATGATCCATACGTATATAAATGTAATAACACCAAACATTATTAATTAACATTGTAAATTGAACTATTCCCTATTAAGTATATCATGAAATACTTTACATTAAAATGAAATGAAGCAATAAATGAAAAAGACACTCAGTCCTATTTCTTGAATTCAGTTTTTAGTTCATACTTTAAGGAATGTATGAAAGTATTCCTGAGTTTATGTAGGAGAATATTCCAAACCTACGATACTGGTACCAAGTTCAGTCATAAAACATGTGTCCCTGAATTTTTACAGATACACTGCGAACTCACAATATCTGTGCGAAGCTGAACTATGATACAGGTTTTTTTGGATTGGTGAAGATGAGACGATTTAAATCTAGGCAGTTGTATAAAGCATAGTCATAAAAATAAGATTTCCCTTCGTTCATGCAGCAGATGCCATCCAGGTCCATGGCACCAGTGTTAAGCTCTGATAAGAGCGAACTTACTTAAAATGAATCCTTATATAGAGAGGAGAACCCTCCATCGACATACAGTACAGTATATACAGTACTCACCCAGTGGTTTCTGGCAAATATATCCTTTCAAGCTACTGCAGTTGTCATCGCTCCATAGACCAGCTTGATACTGCACCAGCATCTCTATGCAGGACTCCTTGTAATAAATACAAAACAAAATGCATAATAAATCTTAAGCATCAACAAAATGAAATCATATTAACGATATTCCATTCAAAATAATATGTTTATACTATTGAAGGGCACTTGGTCCAAGTAATTAGAGTTACTCTCCTCTCCCTGGGATCAAATATATAACCCCCAATCACAAGCTGTCATGTTTCAAAATATTCCAAGTGAGAGATGATTTCCCAATGACATACGAAATTTCTGAGTATAAAACTCGCCATTAAACACAAACTTTGTGTGGAGAAAATTCTCCAAAGGGGGGGTATGCGCCCTTTCTACCCTTGTTAAGGGCCCTTACCCTTTCCGCCCTTAGGAAGGGGCCAGACGAGGCGAGTCTGGTTGCGAAAAACAAAATAACTCATTCCAGATGTACTGACCACAGTGTGTCACGTGTTGTCCGACCAAGTAGCAGCGAGTGTATATGTGAGTTAATAGAAATTTGAGATAAATGTAACTCTTTGCCGTAACAAGAAAATTATAGTAAACTGTTGTATTAGTTTCTACACTTGATATTACAATCGTGTGCTACAGTGATTGAAGTATTTAGAGAACACAAACATTTTAATTGCCACTTGTAGTAGCATGTAGCAATTGTTGAAATTGTGCTGATATCAGCATGCCAAGCACCACGAGGCTGCACGAGGAGTTAGATTGAATTCGGCCTCCGAACGGGTCATACGGCGACGAAAGGTTTAACCTAACAAAGACATTAATCGTATGCGTCCGTTATTCTAATGTAATCTCCACTAACGTCAGGAAATCGGATAAGAACTCTGTTCCAGCGTGTTTTGTGAATAAAATCGCGGTATATTCAGAAGTGTGCGCAAATTCTTATTACTGCTAAAAGACAAACGTAAAGACAATCGCAAGTGAACCCCATCAAAACAAGACGGTGACTCATCAGCGGCATTCTACAATCAAGACAGCATTTCCACCGTATATGGTGGAGTCAACACCATCGCTCACGTTACACGAGCGAGGTATGGTTTTATGTTCTTCTCAGGCAGGGGACTGCGCAATTCTTGTATGTCAAGAGCATCAAAATTTACCTATTGATGGCGGTTATGCATTGACTTTTAAGTCCAAACATGTGAGTGTAAAATCAGTCTTGAGTTAATGACTGACGATATGGGCATATGCTCCTTTGGGGCAATAATTATAGACTCACACTTGATGTTTTACCTTACAGCCCTGTGGGGAATGAGGCCATGGATGTATCCTCTGTGAAGGTGTTGGGGATGGCTGTGACATCTTGGATTCATCAATAAGCTAAGTATTAGCAACACATACAGTCCATGTTATCGTAGGAGCACATTCCTCCACACTTTGCATTAACAATACAAAGTTTAATAAGCTCAATGATTGTAGGTACTGGCAATGGTGAATCATAATGATGGAGTTCTTCGGATGGGAAACAATATATATCATCAACTGGAACTTTTTTATACAAAGAACTGATATCAAAACTAACCACTTTGTAATAATTTAAATGAGTCATGGTGCTTACTTTATCAACTAAATCAATATTATTTTTAAAATTAGGTTCAACTTATCCACTAGCCATTTGGATAACATATAGGAAATTTAACCTATGGAGCAATGAATACGTATGTAATAAAAAATAAAATGACTACCGAAAAGGAACGAAGAACTAATTAAAAAATTCACGACCACCAATCCAATTTTACCGCATATGTATGGATAACTAGAAACACACATTCTACTCCCATTTAAAATTCCAGCCTTCAAGAGTAGTACGCATATTAATGTATGAAAGAACAAGTGTTTTTTTTTAAGCAATTAACAAACTGCGGCTGCCCCGGGATCGAAGAAGCAATATTTTAGCCCGCCTCGGTGGAAGCACGTCAAAATCCTTGATTCTCTAGCCAATGAGCCATCAAACCTACAAACATCATGTACCCTGTAGCACTGAGTATGTTTCATAATGCCAGGACATACGTGGCTGTGGAAAACTCAGAACTAATTTTATTCTTGTAGCATTGATAGATCAGTCACAGTTTGTTAATTGCTGAAAAACCACTTGTTGTGGATACATTAATATGTGTATTGCTCATTAAACACCGGTATTTCAAACGGGAGTAGAAATAAATTATTTCTAAGTTTACCATAGCCACATAGGTTATTGCATCATGAAATATGTCCAGTGCTACTGTGTACATAATGTTTGTAGGATTGATGGCTCAGTGGTTAGAGAGTCGTGGATTTTGACTTGCTTCCCACGAGGCACGGTAAAACAACACAGGTTTGACTCACGAAATCGTAATGACACGTTTGCAAACAAACCATACCATAGGTGGGGTTCGAACCCGCAGTCAGAGAGTCTCAAAACTCCAGACCGTCGTGTAAGCCACTGGGCAAGCTAGCTTCAATAAGATTCATCCAATTAGGTATATTTCTACACCATAGGAAGGTTAGCATAGGCACCACTGTGTCCACAAATGCAAGTTTTTACAGACGAATCTCCCGCTAGCATGGCCGTGACGAACTGTAGCTCAAGTCCCCTCAAAGCCGTCAACATGACTCACGAAATCGTAATGACACGATTGCAAACAAACTATACCACAGGTGGGGTTCGAACCCGCGGTCAGAGTTTCAAAACTCTAGACCATCGCGTAAGCCACTGGGCCAGCTATTTTCAATAAGATTCATCCAACTAGGTATATTTGTACACCATAAAATTTGCATTTGTGGACACAGTGGTGCCTATGCTAACCTTCCTATGGTGTAGAAATATACCTAGTTGGATGAATCTTATTGAAGCTAGCTGGCCCAGTGGCTTACGCGACGGTCTGGAGTTTTGAGATTCTCTGACCGCGAGTTCGAACCACACCCATGGTATGGTTTAACACAGGTTTGATCCCCGGCCTGTCTCAGTTTAGTAATTGCTTAAAAACCACTTGCCTATGGTTGAATTAATATGTACAAATGTGGTACTTTATAAGTCGAATAGGCCGATCTCCTTTAAAAATTTAACTTTTCAAAAAAGTTCTTATATAGAATGACAGCTATTTTTTGTTATTGACAATGATGTAAAGATTAATATTTCTGGACCAAACCTAACTTAGAAACTTCTCCCATACTTTAACATACTTAAAATCAATAATATATATTTTTATTGTTACGTTCATATAAATTTCTACTGCTTTAAAGCAAAATCAAATTTTCATTTTGCTAATTCGGCAAAGTGCACCCTCGTCACATAAGCCAAATCCTTCGTATTGCAGTGGCTCTGCGCCTTGCTGCCCCTATTCACACGGAATATACGTGTATTTGCAGCGATGCGTAAGCCGACCAATATGGTCTACATGGTCTTAACTGTTCTAAAACCAAGGGTTGGCATGCAAGACACAATGAGGTTAAAGACATCATAAAGAGAACCCTTGCTACAGCTAGATGCCCAGCCGAGAGAGAGCCTCGATCACTAGCAGCCAACAATGCCCACAACCCAGCAAACCGCCCCAATGGGATCACCATCTATCCTTGGAAGAATGGCAAGCTCTTAGCATGGGATTATATCTGTGTCCTGTGTGTCGACACTGGCTGACACCTACATCCATCACAGTGTCGGGCGACAGGGAGGAGCTGCTGACCACAGGGAGGAGTACAAGATCGGCAAGTACAGGAACATAAGCCAACAGTATCATTTTGTTCCAGTGGGATCAGAGACCTTGGGAGCGTGGGGAAAAAATGCAACACGTTTCCTTAAAGAACTGGGTTCCAGACTCATCGACACAACCAGGGACCCAACGGCAGCCACGTTCATGTTCCAGCGTCTCAGCGTGGCCATCCAGAGGGGAAACGCATACTGCATACTTGGCTCGCGTCCGGCTTCGGAGGAGTTGGAGGATTCATAATCTTTGACATATTGCACCATTGTATTCATGTTCATGTTTGTGTTTTCTATCAATGTATTCTGTCTATTAATAAGGCTTTCATATATTATATAGGGGGGTGGTAGGAGAAGAATATATATATATATATATATATATATATATATATATATATATATATATATATATATATATATATATATATATATATATATATACAGTGGAACCCCGAGTAACGAACAACCAGGAAATCTTACAATTATGTAAGTATAATATTGTAAGTGCTTGTGGAAGTGTATTTTGGGGGTCTGAAATAAACTAACCTACGTGACATTATTCCATAAGGGAGTAAATTCGTTCCGTAATGGCACTTGAGCAGGCTTCTGGAATGAAGTTTTACGTTACTCTGGGGTCCTCTGTGTGTGTGTGTATATATATATATATATATATATATATATATATATATATATATATATATATATATATATATATATATATATATATATATATATATATATATATATATATATATATATATATATATTATATATATATATATATATATATATATATATATATATATATATATATATATATATATATATATACATATATGTCGTGCCGATTAGGTAAAACTTGCGATTTTGGCTTAAATAGCAACGTGCATAATATTTACACCACACATTGCCCTTAAACAGGACATCTCCACTGCCTCCAGCCTCCTCCTCGCTGCAGCATTTGCAACACATGCTTCACACCCATATAAGAGTGTTGGTACCACAATACTTGCGTACATTCCCTTCTTTGCCTCCATGGATAACGTTTTTTGTCTTCACAGATACCTCAACGCACCACTCACCTTGTTTCCTTCATCAATACTATGGTTAACCTCATCCTTCTTAAAACCATCCGCTGACACGTCAACTCCCAAATATCTGAAAACATTTACTTCTTCCATAATCCCTCTCTCCAATGTGATATCCAATTTTTCTTTATTTAAATCGTTTGATACCCTCATCACCTTACTCTTATCTATGTTCACTTTCAACTTTTTACCTTTACACCCTCTCCCAAACTCGTCCACTAAACTTTGCAACTTTTCTTTAGAATCTCCCATAAGCACAGTATCATCAGCAAAAAGTAACTGTGTCAACTCCCATTTTGCATTTAATTCCACATAATTTAAGCCCCCCCCCATCCCCAACACCCTAGTATCTACTTCTTTTACAATCTCATCTATAAATATATTATACAACCATGGTGACATTACACATCCCTGTCTAATACCTACTTTTACCGGGAAGTAATCTCCCTCTCTCCTACACACCCTAACCTGAGCCTTACTATCCTCATAAAAACTCTTTACAGCCTTTAGTAACCTACAACCTATTCCATACTACACTTGCAACATTTGCCACATTGCTCCCCTTACATATATATATATATATATATATATATATATATATATATATACATATGCAAGACAACCACTATGAAAAATAGAGGAATTCCAAGCGCTTTCGTGACTACTCATATATATACATATATATATATATATATATATATATATATATATATATATATATATATATATATATATATATATATATATATGCTGCAAAAAGTTCACAGTAAACAGGTGATATCAAAATATGCAAGACAACCACTATGAAAAAATAGAAGAATTCCAAGCATTTTCGTGACTACTCACATTATCAAGGAACTATATGTATATATATATATATATATATATATATATATATATATATATATATATATATATATATTTTTTTTTTTTTTTTCATTGTGTTTGTTTATTATATATATATATATATATATATATATATATATATATATATATATATATATATATATATATATATATATATATATATATATATATATATGTATATATTATATATATATATATATATATATATATATATATATATATATATATATATATATATATATATATATATATATATATATATATATATATATATGAGTCAGTATTTTTGAAGGTTTATGGTATGTAGGGTTGCTGTCTGTAGGCGTGGTGTTTGTACCTGTGGTGATTGTACGTGTGGTGCTTGTACGTGTGGTGTTTGTACGTGTGGTGTTAATACGTGTGATGTTTGTGTGTGGGTGATTGTATGTGTGGTGTTTGTGGGTGGGATGTTTTTAGAAGGGGTGTTTGTAGGTGTGGTCATAGTAGTTGTAGTGTTTGTAGGAGAGGTGTTTATCGGTGGGGTGTTTGCATGTGATGTGTTTGTATGTGGGGTTATTGTATGTGCGGTGTTTGTGGGTGGGGTGTTTTTAAGTTGGGTGTTTATAGGTGTGGTCATGGTAGTTGTAGTGTTGGTAGGTGTGGTGTTGGGTATATGAGGTGTTTGTAGATGTGGTGTTTGTAGGTTTGGTGTTTGTAGGTGAGGTAGTTGAAGGTGCGGTGTTTGCAGGTGTGGTGTTTGTAAGTGTGGTGTTTCTAAGTTTGGTGTTTGAAGGTGTGGTGTTTGTATGTGTTGTATTTTAAGGTGTAGTGTTCGTAGGTGTGGTGTTTGTCCGTGGGGTGTTTGTAGGTGTGGTGTTTGTAGGTGTGGTGTTTGTAGGTGTGGTGTTTGTAGGTGTGGTGTTTGTAATTGGGGTGTTTGTAGTTGGGGTGTTTGTAGTTGGAGTGTTTGTAGGTGTGGTGTTTGTAATTGGGGTGTTTGTAGTTGGGGTGTTTGTAAGGTTTTCATAAGTGTGATTTTTTAATCATAGTGTTTGTAAAAGTGGTATTTTTAAGTGAAGTTTTTCATAAGTGTTTTATTTGTAAGTACATTTTAAGGGTGATATTTGAATGTGTAATGTTAGTAAGAAAGGCGTCTGTAAATACTTTGTTTTTAGGTGTTTTGTTTTAAGTAAGAGCCATGTTTTAAAATGCGTGTTGTATGGCGAGATGTCTATCCTGTGTGAAGTATCATGACGTGGTTTTCATTTTCTGGCCTAAAAATTATCCTGTGTGATCAAGTATGACTGGAAAACTATCCTCTGTGATGGTTGTTTTGTTAACATTATTGTTACTCCAGGTAAAATGGTGTATCTATTTTTAAGTAAAACTATTAATTTCCTATTTGTCTTTGTGGTACTAAATTAGGTACGCACTTACCTGACGTATTTTGCCGTTGGGTTCACCCGGGGCCCAATTTGTGAAGGTTAGTGCTGCCTTATAAGTCTTCACCCACGTATTTATCGTCACTGTCTTCAAAATGACTGTCAGGTAGGCTGGTGGAAATAATGAACGTTTCAGACGGGATGTCAGGTACAAGGGAAGAAGGTAACTGTTAAGTATCTTCCGAGACAGGAAGTCAGAAGCGAGTGGGCTTTGACATATACTGAGACATGATAGCATGCAATAGTTTATATAAGTCAGTTTTAACACATAATAACATGCTGGGCGTTAATAGTACTATTAGTACTATACGGTAAGAGAGCTGGGTATTGAAATGAGGAAATATATGACTACGATATCATTTGTACACCTTAGATATTGCTATGCTTAGAAATGAGGTATGGTAATCTAACAGTTTTTAGCCTGTAAATTCAACATTACAAACCATAAAATACTGAATATAATAAGATAAAGATAAATGAAAGAGGATACTACCTTGTTCAGCAGGTGAGTGTATGGTGGCCAACTTTGCGCCAGCACTCATGTTGCGACATGCTGTGCCAGCATCAGTGTAGTTCTTCCTATCACTGAACACTTTTATGCAACTCTCACCTATAACACAAATGTGAATGAGAATTTTAAAACAATGATTGTCAAAGATAAACTGTACGTAGATTGCATGATCACTTGCAACACTTCAACATAAAATGATGTTTCGGAGATTATATTAATGTATGTTAATGGTGCCAGTGGTCCCTGTAACTCAGTTTCAGAACTCTCCTCCTAAATTTTAAAGGAAATATTACAGCACTGAAAATATTAAGAAATACACATTAAAGTGAAAAACGATTATATACTAAATGTAAGTAAAGGTGTGTAAGGTTTTATATGTTCATGAAACTGAGAAACAAGATCCGTAATTTTGTCAGAATACAAAACTGTTATATGTAGTTGGTTACTTTCTCTGTGTGATGGATGACTTAGATAAATACAATTACTTATTGCTTTAATGTTACAATTGTTGATAATCATCAGGGAAGCTGTACAATGCTGCATAACAAGTTTGAATAAGTTGGTCGATCATTATGCCCAGCCCTTCTAGGGCAGGGTAGGTGCCAAGGCTGGAGCTTGCTACCATCTGTGGCTCGCAAGCCTGCCCTTCTTGTCAGCCTCCTTTGGGCGGGGAAGGTGGCAGACCAGAATGTCCTCGCATTTATCTACCACCTGCCTCGTGCTGGTGGGGAATGTGGCTAGGCCTGGGACCAGTTGGTCCTACCGCTGAGGGGTACCCCCTCCCATGGAAGACCTATGTCTCTGCTACTCCCACGCCAGGGAGCCGGAGCCGGGTCGCCGTCTGGTAAAGACCCGGGCCGGGAAAATTCCCGGTGAATCAACACCTCCTCCTTGAATAAGTTAACCTTCTATGAGAGGTTGATAGAGCTGATGTTGAAGTCAACCATAAAAACTTCATAAAGTCATATTTATAAATCTTCATGTTATTCACAGATTAACGGTCTCAAGAAAATGAGAACGTTAATCTGGGTAACACATTTTTTTACAAATGCTGTGTTTATCTTATATTATTTAGAATGAATATGTAATTTAGAATGTTGATTCGAAAATAACCCAAGTTTTTTCGTAATATGAATTCAATTTCATCACAAATTACTAATCTGCACTTTGATGCAACAAAGATGTCATAAAGTCTGAATGTATATTTATTTGACTTAATATTGTAATAGTAATGAAAATAATCATAATAAATTATCACACAGTAAATCAAGGATCAGCAGTCATTTTTAATGGAGAGTCAAATCATCAGGATAGAAATGCTTCTCAAATAACTCAAATTCATTTCTGCTCTGGTAAGCAGAAATTTTTTAAATACTACTAGGTCTTTCATATGAAGGAAGGACAACTTTGTATATGAATGGTATACAATACAGACAAGATGAAAAATAGACACATATGGTGTGATGAGCACAGTAGTCATGACTATGGTGCTCTTCACACCAACTCCAAGGCTGAGGGACTGATTACCTCATCTTTTGTATATAGTTCTAATGTCTTATATTTATGTCCTTGAATTTTTATTCATAAAGCCACTGGATGGCGAAATGTCTACACTAAAGATACCCAGATGTTGCATATGTGTCTAATTTTCACCAAGACATTCACCTACCAGCTCTCGCCGGGGTAGGTTGTCCTGAGCCGGCCCTCTAGTGGTGACCTGGTGAAGCGACATATTTTTCCACAACATGGCGACTGCAAATAGGCGACACATTGTGTGTGGAGGTGCTGAGGGGAGCTGTGTACTCATCTAAATGCTGCTGTGGTGCTACCGACCATACTTAGAGATGTCTATAGCATTGATAATGAGGAACTTTATGGCATAGCGCTTAAAGGTAACAATCGCATATTTGTTAAGTTGGTGACAACAGGAGCTTATGAGCGCATCATCGATAAGTATCAGGATGTGTGTATGCCGGTCAATGCAAGTATGGAGGTGAAACTGAGGGATGTCTCCAAGTATTATACTTGGGTCAGAATAAGGAATTTGCCTTTTGAGGCTGATGAACAGGATGTAAGGAATGTGTTTAAGGATTTTGGTGTGATCCACTATGCGACAATGGGTCAATGGAAGGAAGGCCCCTATGTGTGACTACCGGAGGGATCCTTCAATCTCAAGATGATGTTACGGCGGGCGATAGTCGTACGTCATCATGGATGACTTCCGGACACAAGTGTATATGACCTATGTTGGTCAAAGGAGGACATGTAGAATTTGTTGCTAGTATGAGGATGTAGCCATGGTGTGTGAGAGGCGGCAGGAGCAAAGATATGGTGGTAGGAATGTGGTTGATGTAACGGCTGTAGTGGTGGATGAAGAAGTTGTGGCTTCGAGTGGGAAGTGGAGTGACATAGTGAAAGACTCAGGGGAAGTGGGTCTGACCTTGCCTGGTGAGTCACAGGTACCGGTGGTGGTGGAGTCAGAGGGATACTCTGGATTTGGGTATAGATGTGACAATACCAGAAGAGTTGAGGGGGCTGATGGATAGTCACTGGGATGAAGTGGTTTTGGAGCTGGGTGCGACTGTGGAGGGTGTTATAGGTAGCCTTTAGTCAGCCCGGCACCCAGTAACAGTGCACAAGGAGGACAGTGGGGCAGACATGGAGGTTAGTGGTCAATCGCGTAAAAGGTCAGTGGGAGTGACAGACAGTGATGATGTCCTCACTCCGGCCCAAAGGGCCTGTAAGAAGGCATAGGTGGACGTGCCACACATGGGTCAGGGGGTTTGAATGGGTCGGAAGGAGCAAGGGAAGTGCAGAGTACCACTAAAGTGGCTGGAGTTCCAAAGGGTATGATGCAGAAACCGAGAAAGTCCAAAGGAAAGCCCCCTTTATTGTATTCAAGTGTATCACATTTAACATAAATGGTCTGAAGGCTGAAGTGAAGAAAAAGTGAGTTGAGGTGACTTTACGACAGTACGCCATGGACGTAGGTTTTTTACAGGAGCACAATCATAGGTGTGGGCGAAATTTGCTGCTGCAAGGTTATCGTGTGTATGCGGGTAGTTTTGGTAGTTTCAAGGGTGGTGCTGCTACAGTAGTGGTGAAGGAGACCAGTCCTTTTCAGTTGTTAGCTTGGGAGGAGGGGGAGTGCAGGATTATGAGGGTTGATGGGGTGTGGGGTGGGCTGTGTGTGAGTTTTTTGGGGGTGTATATGCCTGCTGATAGTAATAGGAAGATTAAAGAGGAGTTTGTCAGGGATCACTTAGTATATTTCATGGGTGGGTTGTCTGCTGTTACTGTAATAGGGGATGATTGGAATTGCATTATCGGAAAGAAGGATGTGGATCCGGGGGGGGCGGTGTGTGTTTTAAGTGTCTTGAGGGATGTGTTGGGTAGTGCTGGGGTGGTTGATGTGGTGACGGGTGGACCACACTTTTGTTCAGAGGGGGTATGCTGCATGTTTGGACAGAATATATGTGTCGAGTGTTGTGGTGGTGGGTGGGGTACAAAATATAGAAGTGGGTTTTTCTGACCATAGGAGAGTGTTGGAGGATGTGGGTTGGGAGGGAATGGTTAAATGGTTTCAGGGATATTGGAAACTTAATGTGCGATTACTAGTAGGGAAGGAGGGATGGGCCACTTTTGTGGAGTGGTGGGGACACATATGGGATAAAGGAAAATTAGATGGTGAAGTGGTGGGAGCAGTGTGCAAAACCGGGATTTTTATAAGGTTAGGGGAAGGGAGGAACAGCAATGGAGGTATGGATTGCAGAAGTATTTGGAGGGGCAGTTGGGCCGTTGTTATGAGGGGGGGATTTCTCAGGTGGCAGAAATGACATTTTTGAAAGGGAGGTTGAGGGAGATACAGAATGAAAGATTTGATGTGGTACGTTTGCATGGGCGTATGGAAGATGTGTTAAGGGGTGATAGGCCATTGGCTTGTGTATTACAGCATTTCTGACATAGGCAGAAGGGCTTGACTGTGAGGGGGTTGAAGGTGGGTGAAGACATGGATGGGTATGTCAAGGGGCAGATGATGAAAACAACGGAGGCTATGAATTTATATCTAGGTAAGTGGTTTGAGTATTATTTGCAAAGGGGAGTGAATGGGGGAAGGAGGGGAGGATACTGGAAGAGGGTATTGCACAGGTGTTGGGGGAAGAGAGGGAAGGCCTGAGGGGTGTGATTAGTGAAGATGAGGTGTGGATGGCTGTGCAAAGTTTGAGCAAACGGAAATTGCCGGGTGTGGATGGAATACCTAATGACTTTTATGTGGAACATTGGGGGGGGGGGTGATGAAGGAGTGTCTGGTACGGTTGTTCAATTGCATGAAAGAGACAGAATGTATGGGGGGGAGACACAGCACACAGGGGTGGTAGTATTAATTAAAAAGGGTGATACAGGGGTAACGATTAGGGACTATAGGGCGTTGTCTATGATGTGGGGAGATGGAGGACGGGGGATTTAACCTTTCAGCAGCATGTGATTGTGGTAAATGCTTTAGTGTACAGTAGGTTCTGGCATGTGGTGGTGGTTTTTCTGTTGTTGCGGGAAGATGTAATGGAGCTGGAACGGAGGGTTTTGAGGTATGTGTGGTGGTATGGGAGGCACTGGTTGCGAAAGGAAGTGGTCATGCAAAAGGAGAGATTGAGCAATCTGGAGCTTATACATATAGTGGTCTGTCTGATGAGTGTGTATGTGAAGTTTTGTTATGTGAGGATGGGCGTTTTGAAAGGGTAATGAATGAATTGAAGAGGTGGTGGGGGGGAGAAGATTTGTTGAGGTGTGGGGATATGTTGTGATGTCTAATGGCTGTGAGGGAACCTAAGGGAGTCACTGCTAGTGAAGAGTAGGGGAGGGGGTGGATGTGGTGGAGGGAGAAGCTGTGTATCCTGTGCATAACTGGAAGGGAATATGGGGGGGTTGCGTAGGTTGAAATTGAGGGCGAGGGTACGGTAGGTGATATTTAGGTTTTTACATGGGGTGGTTGCTTCAAGGGCTGTGCTGTATAAAATGGGGTTGGTCGCGGTAGCAAGATGTGGTAGGTGTGGTGAGGAAGATACAGCTTATCACGTGGTATACTTTTGTGAACATTTGGGGGCTGTTAGGAATTGGTTTAGTGGGGTCTTATGTTTGATGGAGGGGGGAGATTACCACATTGAGAATTTTGAGCTTAGATATAAGGGGTGTGGGTGAGGATGTTAGGAGGGCTCTTACGTATTTGGCAGTAGATTTTGTATATATATCATGGGGGTTGAGAGAGGAAAAGGGTGGGGTCCAGTTGAGGGCTATAGCAGTTTCAATGTATAGGACGAAATGTAGGAATCGGGACTTATATGGTGGTAAATGGAATCAGTTTTTCCCTGTCAGCTATAGGGAACTGACGGTTAGCAAGTTGTTGGAGGTGGGAGGGGTGAGGAGCTGAGAAAGGGCTGGTCTCCGGGTGTGGATGATCAGATTGGCTTGGGCGTGTGAGTGGGTTGAGTGTGTTGTTGGAGAGGTGTGTGGAGGGTCAAAATGGAGGGGAAAGGTTGACGGAAGATTTTTTTTTGGTAGTACTATATGGGCAATGGGTGATGCTTTCTTTGAATTTTACATGTTGGAAGGGGGATGAATGCATGTGAACAGATGGACTGGGGGGTGGGTTGACGTGGGAAGACAGGAAAATATATAGATGGCTTTCCTGAGGACGGTAGGGTTGGCACTGCAAGTAATCTGCAGAGGTGTGGTTTTTTGTCGACGCTGATGAGTTATGGTGAACCATGGTTCTGTTGCACTGAGCAGTTATAAAGTCTTATCATTATACATGTGCTGAACCTGCAAGGTATTTTTAGTGGATAGGGTATAAAAGCACCATGTGTCCTTTGTTATATAATACTTTATTGATACACCTTGATGTGGTGTAAGGATTTTCGGAATTGTGAAGTTCAGAGCTTATCTTAGGGAAATATGTAGGTATATATTATGTATATTTATTTAGGAAGTTTAATTAATGCCTGAATGTCTTGGAAGTTATTGCAATGGAGTTCCAGATCAAATTGTGTAACGTGTGTTACTGTATAAAGTCCTGAGTATTCACGGTTGTGTAGCATTGGAACACCGGAATGGGGGGGATTATGGTCAAGTTTTGTGATATTTAATAATCAAGATTATATCTCTAAAATTGTAAGGATACTCATTCAGAGATGTATGGTATCATAATGTCCTTTTTCATTATCCTCATTGTAGTGAGGTACTATGTAGTGACATATTTTGAATGCATAGATTTTGATTTGTGTTTTAAAGTTGATATGTGTACAGGTACATGGGGGTGGATTTGTAATAATATTGGTAGAAAACCGACAATATGTTAAGTAAAAGGACACAAATGCAACTAATGTGACATTTTATTGTGGCAACGTTTCGCTCTCCAGGAGCTTTTTCAAGCCGTTACAAGCGATACATGGGCACAGAGGGTATATATATACTCTCAAAGTGAGGTGTAATACTAGTGGTGGTAGAAGTAGTAGTGATATAAGTCGTAGTAGTAGTAGTAGTAATACAATAAGGTAGAACAATCAATTTTCACATGAGTAAAAGGTGATAAAACAATTACATGACCAGGACAAAATCCAAGCACCATGAACCAGTCAACGCCGGGGTCTACACTATACCCTGTGGAGGCTGCGACAGAATTTATGTAGGAGAAACAGCAAGAAACCTCGAAACACGCCTCAATGAACACATTAATGCATGTAGGAACGATAACCTGAACAATGCCTGCGTACAACACCGAAATTCCAACAATCATCTCATGAAATTCAAAGACGCCCGACTAATAATCAAAGAAACTAATTTCCGTAGACGCAAGTGCCTTGAATCAGCACTTATCGCTGTTTCTAACACAATTAAACAAAACAAAGGTAGCTTCACCATCTCTGAAGTCTTACCAAGAATCCTCCTGAAAACAATGAACCCTACCATCACATAGTCTCTCCTGCTAATTCAACACAAGCACATCGTATATGTGGAACACTCCTACAGGCCTTCTCTATTCCAACCTCCAGCAGAAATATTTGTCTAACCTATTTTTATACTAACCATTTAATTGTTTTATCACCTTTTACTCATGTGCAAATTGATTGTTCTACCTTATTGTATTACTACTACTACTACGACTTATATCACTACTACTTCTACCACCACTAGTATTACACCTCACTTGGAGAGTATATATATACCATCTGTGTCCATGTATCGCTTGTAACGGCTTGAAAAAGCTCCCGGAGAGCGAAACGTTGCCACAATAAAATGTCACATTAGTTCCATTTGTGTCCTTTTACTTAACATGGGGGTGGATTGTGTATTTGAAATACGTACCTGTATATTGGTTATGTTAAATTTTGTATAAATTTTAATACCTCATTGATGTGTTTTAATGGTATGCTCTGTAAGGTGTTGAATATAAAATTAGTCGCCTTTATATATGTTACATTTATTTTGATGGTACGAGAGGGGTACGATTAATGTGCATAGCTAGGTTGGGTTGATCAATCCCAAGTATGGGGCGACTTTTGTAGGTATGGGATGAGGTGTTTTCTTTTGTTAGATTTCCTGATATGTTATGGGTGTAGGGGAGTCTTTATTTCCATCTTACGTATGTTGACTCTGTATACTGCAAGGTCATTGGCAATAGCTGTTCGTTTTTTCAAGGCTGGATGAATTTGCCAATTATGTAGGTTCTAGATTATATATGTGATGTGTGGGTGCATTTATAACCGCTTGTTTTGTATAATGTTATAAGGGTTTTTGTGAAACATTAGGTTTTATCTTATCGGAAGGGGGAATAAGTCTTTATTACCTGCTTTTAATTAAAGTAAGCACCTTTCAGTACTGTAAGTGTCGAATTTTCTGTTATATTTTGGAAGAAAGGAACGACACCATGGTGTGTTGCGATGATGAAGCCTGTGTATACTATTGTACAGCAATTAATTATAATTTTTATTGTTTGTGTTGGTCAAGTAATTTGTAAGTTGTCCTTCAATTTGATATAAAATAATGGTCTGTGTAAAGCAAGTCTTATTGCATTGGTTCATGTCCTTACCTTAATGTGTTGTTATGTCACTTATGTTTGAGCCTTATTTTATTGGCTTTTGGTTATCAATGGTGGGTTTTGTTGTTTTTGTGTATTGATTTTTGTTCTTGGAAACTTTGTATGTTTATGAATGTTGTACTCAGTTTTTAAATAAAATACCAAAAAAAAAAAAATCACCACTGTGAGGGAAAAGTCCATAGATAGGAGTGATGAAAGTGTGAAGGTATGTAGAGTGATGGTTGAGTGGTAGTTTGCTGGTTAAGGTGGGGTGAGTGTCTCGCTGCTGCTATACCCCCTTTTCACCCGGTGAGAGGTGTAATGCTAGGGTTCCGCCGGTTGAAATCACTTGACTGACCAGCTGAT
>WNWK01029910.1:0-23951 GCA_009830355.1 Cherax destructor
ATTGTTTGGTTTTGGATCATAAGGAGTTTAGCTATCTCTGGGTCATTAATCTTCTTAACATCAAATCCATGGAAAGAGTTATCTTGGACTGTGGCGGCGGCCATTATTGTTGTTGTCTGTCGGGTGTTGTGATGGTGCAGGTGTTTGGGGGTTGAGGCCTGGCTGGCAGTACGAGAAGTTTTCCTTATAGAATTGCTGCTCTCACCTGGGATGTTAGGAGTTCTTGACTGCTTACTGGATCTTCTGTTGTTGCTATGACCCTTGGCCATTGACCGTGGCTTCAGATGAATAGTAGGCGATGTGGAATGGGTGAATGTTGTGGCGTATCACTTCAGTGGCAGCGGGGCAGGTCATGGAAACACGAGTCCTATTAGTTGGTGATTTTGTGTATTTTTGGGTGATTACTGTAGTTGATTTATATCATTCTGGGTATCCACATATGTTAGTGTTATGTGGGTCTTGATTAGGCCATCACAGGGCTGCTGGGCACTTCAGGTGGAAGTAAAAGTAGAGGACAAGGTTCTTGCTGCCGCTGCTGCCGTACGAAAGCTCGTACCTGGGATGCCTCTAGAATCCTGGCAGTCCTACCAGGGAGGAGGGTGGCCTGGAGGTCCTGGATGTCCTGGGGTAAGCGGGCTGTGGCTGCCCTGGATGTCCTGGGGTAAGCGGGCTGTGGCTGCCCTGGATGTGAAGAGTACCACCAGCCTCTCTGCCTCCCCAGCCGGGTCATGGTGAGCACGCACAGCGCCTCTGCGCTTTCCCGTAGCTATGTTTATCTTCTTCCAGATCTCAGGAAGCACACCACTCAAACCACTTTGCCAGAAGTGTCCTGTGGGAGATGTGGCGTGCGTGCCGCACCACTACCTGGAAAATGAGTAACACGAATATATATAGGATATAGTCAGGTGGAGAATGCTGGGTCAGGTGGAGAAAGCTGCATGTGACAGTCTAAAAAGTAGTGTGATAGTTTAAAACCTTGTGTGACTTAAAGGACCTGCAGTGTTTCATTCTTCAGTTCTAGGTGGGATAGCGTTGAAGAAGTTTCTTGGCAATAGGTTCAGCTATGTTGTAGAAGCCGTTGTTCTGGTTGAAGTTGTTGGATATACAGATAAGTGATGATTCCAGGATTCTTCGGTATTGAGTGTTGTCTTCTCTGGCGATGAGTCTTGCGTTTCTGTAGTTGATTAAATGGTTGTGTAAATTTCGGTGTTGAATCCTGGAATCATCACTTATCTGTATATCCAACAACTTCAACCAGAACAACGTCTAGGGTTGGGAGGACGTGTCTAGGGTTCTCTGTGGACTGAACCACTTTTGTTCTGTGAAGTGAACCAAGATGCCGTCCATTGAGCAACTTTACCAGCAGCTTAAGGAGGAATTGAGGGTAGCGAAGCTTGAGATTCGGCGATTGACGGAGGAAAACAAGAGGATTCGTAGTAGTCCTCCTGTTGGGAGTCCTCAGGTCAAGAAGGGAACCTGGGCAGTGGCCGGACTTCAAGGAACGAAGTTGAAGATCAAGAAAACGAATGGAGAGTTAGGAACGATGAAGAAGAAAGAGACTGCTGTGGAAACATCGAACGCCTTCTCCGTTATACCCGATGAATGTGAGTCGACTACAGGGAACGTCACGACGAACGACACAAAGGAAGGTAAAAACATTGTTGTTGTTGGGGATAGCCAGGTTAGGTATATGGATAGGGCATTCTGCTTGAAGGATAGGAGTAGGAGACAGAGGGTTTGCTTTCCTGGGGCTGGGATGGAGGATATTGTTAGCCGGCTTGACAACATCATGAACGGTAATGGGATCAATCCTATTATCTGCCTCAGTGCTGGAGGCAATGATGTAGGCAAGCGTATAAGTGAGGATTTAGTTAGAAGGTACAGGACAGCAATATACATAATTAGGAAGAAGGGGGCGCCCTGTTATATGTGGCATTTTGCCAAGAAGGGTGTTGAAATGAATGGCTGTCCAGAGCGATTGGTATAAATTGCTGGCTGGACAAACACTGTAAGGATAATGCCGTCCCATTCATTGACAACTGGGACCACTTCTATGGCCGAAATGACATGTATGCCAGGATGGGGTTCACTTATCCATGGCAGGTGTAGAATTTTCTCTCTAGCTCAGTTGAGGATGTTGTTAGGGCTTTAAACTAGGGTTAGTTAGAGGTATGGGTTTAGGAATGGTGAATAATGAGGGTCAAAATATTGATTCAGGCTTTGATATCATAAATCTTAACAATAACAGTAATCGAGTAACACAGGATAATAATAGTAACAGAAATTGTGTAAAACAAAAGCTGAATATGAAAAAAGTTCACAAGAAGATACATCTCAATGTATTTTACACTAACTCTCGGAGCGCCAGAAATAAAATTAACGAATTACGTTTGGTAGCATGTGCTGGGAACTTTGATGTCATTGCAATAACTGAAACATGGTATAATATAAAGAGTCGGGACATGATTGCTGAGTGTCATATTCAGGGGTTTAAGTTGTTCCATGTAGATAGATATAATGGGAAAGAGGGTGGAGTTGCATTATATGTACGAGAAAATATAAATTGCTGCATAAAAACAGGCCCGGTGGTCTGGTGGCTTGAGCTCTCGCTTCACACTATGAGGGCCCGGGTTCGATTCCCGGCGGGTGGAAACATTTCGACGTGTTTCCTTACACCTGTTGTCATGTTCACCTAGCAGCAAATAGGTACATGGGTTGTTAGTCGACTGGTTTGGGTCGCATCCTGGGGGACAAGATTAAGGACCCCAATGGAAATAAGACATACAGTCCTCGATGACGCACTGACTTTCTTGGGTTATCCTGGGTGGCTAACCCTCCGGGGTTAAAAATCCGAAGAAATCTTATCTTATGGATCATTAACAGAATCTGTTTGGGTAGAGTTTCTAGAAGGTCAAGAAAAACTGATTGTAGGTGTAATATACCGACCTCCAGGCTTGGATCACGATAGAGGGAGACTTCTTTGGAACGAAATTGTTAGGGCTTCTAGACACAATAACGTAGTGATAGTAGGGGATTTTAACTTTAGTCAAATTGACTGGACTTCTTTGACCGGTAATCTGGAGTCCAGTGACTTTATGGAAGTAGTTCAGGACTGTTTTCTGAAGCAGTGTGTGACGGAGCCTACCAGAGGTAATAATTTGCTCGACCTAGTCTTGTCAAATAAAGACACCCTTGTAAATAATCTGGAGATCACTGAAGAGCTTGGCGCAAGTGATCACAAATCCATTACTTTTAATATTATAAATTAGACACATATGCAACACTTGGGTATCTTTATTGAGGAAACGTTTCGCCACACAGTGGCTTCATCAGTCAATACAAAGTAGAAAGTTGTAAGGAGAGAGAGTTTGAGGTAATCAGTCCCTCGGCCTGGAGTCGATGTGTTCAGTCCATCAATTTTGTAGAAAGTACAGCATATGTCCGTAGAGGTGGCTTATATACTGTAGTCAAGTGAGGCGAAGCAGCAGGAGGCGGGGTTATAGTGGTACCATCCACTAGTCGAAGTAGGTCTTCGTCCAAAGGTTGGACAAGTGTTGAAGAATTCGTTTGTATCAAGATCCCAAGAAGTTGCTGTGTCAGACCTTTGGACGAAGACCTACTTCGACTAGTGGATGGTACCACTATGACCCCGCCTCCTGCTGCTTCGCCTCACTTGACTACAGTATATAAGCCACCTCTACGGACATATGCTGTACTTTCTACAAAATTGATGGACTGAACACATCGACTCCAGGCCGAGGGACTGATTACCTCAAACTCCTCCTCTCCTTACAAATTTCTACTTTGTATTGGACTGATGAAGCCACTGTGTGGCGAAACGTTTCCTCAATAAAGATACCCAAGTGTTGCATATGTGTCTAATTTATAACTTGTCGGTTCTCTGAACCATTCATCTACACTTTTAATATTACCTGGGAGTACGAGAATAGGGATAATACGGTAAAAGTTCCTGATTTTCGTTCTGCCGACTATATTGGACTTAGAGAACACCTGTCTAATCTCGACTGGGGTAATCTAGCTAACGATTACGATGGGATCTGCGTTTATGATTTTTTCCTAATAATGTACAACGTGCACAGAGTATATTTATTCCCCAGATAGAATTTAGGTCAAATAATAACGATCCCAAATGGATTAACAGGAGGCTAAAACATCTATTAGGGGAGAAAAAAGGAATTTATAGGCGCATCAAAAGAGGAGATGTTAACCTTATTGACCAATATGTTCAGTTGAAAAGAGAAGTAAAAACGGTAGGACCTCTGAAAATTGGGAATGGACAGCTGACGGATAATGAACTGGAAATGTGTTCTCTATTTAATGACTATTTTTTGTCAGTCTTTACACAAGAAGACGTAAATGAGATTCCAGAAATTAAAAATTATTCAGTTCCTGAAGAATTCAAGTTAACTAATATTACTGTCACGAGGGACATGGTTATCAAACAGATAGATAAACCGAAGCAAAATAGGTCCCCGGGACCCGACGAGTTGTTTTCTAGGGTACTTAAAGAATGCAAGATGGAACTTAGTCAGCCATTAACGAATGTGTTTAATACGTCCATCCTAACTGGTGTTGTGCCAGAGATGTGGAAGATAGCTAATGTAGTTCCTATATTCAAATCAGGGGATAAGTCGATTCCATCAAATTACCGTCCAATAAGCCTCACATCTATAGTAGGCAAATTATTAGAATAAATTTTAGCTGATATTATTAGAAGTCACCTTGAAGAACATAATTTGATTAATGAATCTCAGCATGGGTTCACGAGAGGTCGTTCCTGCCTGACAAATTTATTGACGTTTTTCAATAAAACATTTGAGGCAGTAGACAGTGATAAAGAATATGATATAGTTTACTTGGATTTCAGTAAGGCCTTCGATAGAGTACCTCACAAGAGACTCTTAAGAAAGGTGGCAGCTCATGGTATAGGAGGTAAAGTTCTAGCATGGTTTTCTTAAGTTGATCTACTTGTTTCTTGTGGATTTATCAGCGGACTGGACATCTGGCAGCAAGAGTGTGATGATCGTTTTTGCAGTTTAAACATTTCGGTGGAGTAGTGGTGGTGCAGGACCTGTAGTCATGTCCTTCATTACTGCAGGTAGAACAGAACTTTTTATCCTTGGTTGGGCAGTCTTTAGTTGTGTGCAGGTATGAATAGCAGTTAAAGCATTGTGGGATTTGTCTAAATTTCTCTGCTTCGATGAAGGCTGGGTTGATATGGAAATAGTGGATAGCCAGTCCATCGGTGAAAGCTTTGTAGATGAATGGTTCAGAGAACCGACAAGTGCAGTGTTCCATTCTTGAGTTCTATGTGGGATAGCGTTGAAGAAATTTCTTGGCAATAGGTTCAGCTATAAGAACATAAGAACATAAGAATGGAGGAACACTGCAGAAGGCCTACTGGCCCATACAAAGCAGGTCCTTATCGAAACCACCACTACCTAAGAATTTATTCCCGTACTCACGACACCAATCAAACCCAGCCCCTCCCACTCATATATTTGTCCAATCTCTTTTTAAAGCCACCCAAGATCCTAGCCTCTATCACCCCACTCGGAAGACTGTTCCACGCATCCACAACTCTGTTCGAAAACCAGTACTTGCCTATGTCCTTTCTAAATCTAAATTTATCCAATTTAAATCCGTTATTTCTGGTTCTTACTTGGTTCGATATCCTCAGTATTTTATTAATATCTCCTTTGTTTATGCCTATCATCCACTTGTACACCTCGATGATATCTCCCCTCATTCTACGTCTCTCCAGAGAGTGGAGATTCAACGCTCTAAGTCTATCTTCATACGGGAGATTTCTTATACTGTAAATCATTTTAGTCATTCTTCTTTGTATGTTCTCCAATGAATCTATATCCATCCTGTAGTAAGGAGACCAAAACTGAGCTGCATAATCCAAATGAGGTCTCACTAGTGATGTATAGAGCTGTAAAATAACTTTTGGACTTCTGTTGCTTATACTTCTTTAATTAAATCCTGGTAATCTGTTAGCCTTATTGCGCACACTTAGGCACTGTTGTCTTGGCTTTAGATTCCTGCTTACCATGACTCCTAAGTCTTTTTCACATTCTGTATGATCAAGCTCTACTTCACCTAGTTTATAAATTCGAGGGATATTTTCATTACCAACGACTAGCACCTTACACTTGTCCACATTGAACTTCATCTGCCCCTTTTCAGAACAAGACATTAATTTGTCCAAATCCTCCTGGAGTTCACTGGAGTCCTCCTCAGAATGAATCATACGGCCTATGTTTGTATCATCAGCAAATTTACTCACGTCACTTGCAATTCCTTCATCAAGGTCATTTATGTAAATTATGAACAACAATGGGCCTAAAATTGATCCTTGTGGAACGCGACTAGTGACTAATCCCCATTCAGATTTGACCCCATTAATGGAAAAGTCATCATTAATGGAAAAGTCATCATTAATGGAAGTCATCAACAGTACCTGGAGGGTCGGGCGACTTCCCACCGCATGGAAGGAAGCCAACATCCTGCCGATCCCCAAGCCCAGGGATCCAGACAACATGCGGCCCATTTCCCTCACCAGCTGTCTATCCAAGGTTGCAGAGAGGATGGTGTTGGAGTGCCTAAGATGGAAGCTTGGTCCGGAGCACCAACACATCTACGGCTTCACAAGGGGAGTGGGCACCTCTGAGAGCGTCACCACCCTCATGGCCAGCATTGAGTCTGACAAGAGGCCGAAGATTGTCATCTTTCTCGACCTTGAGAAGGCCTTCGAGCTGCCCAGTGCGCCGGGTATCCTCGACCTACTGGCGCGCAGAGGAGTGAGGGGCAAGATGCTCGCCTGGGTCGGCTCATACCTACAGGGCCGGCAGGCGCGGGTACTCTTCCAGGGGCAGACTTCTGCCCATTGAAGCATCATTCATCATGCATCATGCTGATGCATGAGCTGGTGCAGCTGACGTTCACAGCAGGCACCCAACTGCTCAGCTATGCTGATGACCTGGCACTCATTGTCATCGGGAAGCCCGGACTGTTGCGCAAAGCCCAACGCAACCTAAGCCTGCTAGCTACCACCTGCCGTCGCCTCGGCCTCAAGATCTCAGCGGACAAGTCCAAGGCCATGATCTTTCGTGCCAAGGTGCCTGATACCAGGCCGAAGATCTCAGACATCAACCTGGACTGGGTCAGCAGTTACCAGTATCTGTGTATATACCTTGACAGCCGACTCTCCTTTCGCAAGCAAGCAGAGTATATCAGAGAGCGTGCCATGCAACGTGTCACGGCCATGCGCGCCCTGACCAATCCTAGGGCTGGTACCAGCCACGATATTCTCCGGATGTTCTACGTGCAGGCAGTGCGCTCTCTTGTCGACTATGGGGCAGTCACCCTGGCCCATGCTCATCCCTCATGCCTCAAGCGCCTCAGCGTCGTACAAAATGCTGCGGCTTGGGTCATGCTGGGGGCCCTGGGCTGGACTAACTTAGTGTCTCTGAACAGAGAGGCCCAACTGCAGCCCCTAAGTGACAGGATCGCCCTAGTTGCTGCCAGGAGGGTGGCCAAATTTGTCCAGCTACCAGGCGGTGAGCGCCTGCTGAGAGACCTCCTCGACCGTCAGCGAGGCGACTTCGCGGGAGGCCGTGTCCGTCTATGGTTGTGGTCGGCTGCGGATGTGACAAAGGAGCTCCTGCCCATGTCGCTCCTCGAGGACAAGGGGTGCGACCGGCCAGTCGATGGGTACACCGTGCCACTGCCCTGGGCACCAGAACCTGTCGTAATCCACCTTGCAAACCTGCCAGCCAGCAAGCGTCACTGTCCACAGCACGTGCTGCAGCGGTGGGCAGGTGCAAGCATTGTTGCAGCAGAGCATCCCGGGTGTGCAGTGTACTACACTGATGGATCAAGAGACCCCGAGGCCGGCCGCACGGGTGCCGGGATACATCACTCCTCCCTAACGGCGGGCTGGCGCCTCCCAGACCACTGCAGCATCCTACAGGCAGAACTCCACGCCATCCAGAGGGCCATCCAACATGCGCTCCTGGAACACCACCAACCTCCAGTCATCCACGTCGACTCCAGGGCGGCGATACAAGGCATCATGCATAGGGAGCCCAGGGATAACATCCGGCTCCTCACCGCCATCAGAAGAGACCTACATTCACTTGACGAGCAGGGCCGGCAAGCAACAATCAATTGGATACCAAGCCACATCGACCTTGCTGGGAATGATGCGGCGGATGGGGCGGCTAAGTCTGCCACACTTGCGGCCCAACCTGCGACTACAATTGCCATTAGCCGCAGGCAGGTGCTCCTGGGGGCATCTTCGGCAGCCAAACGCCCACTACCAGCACTGGGAGCATCTCGGAGCCGGCACTGGTTTGACAGAGCGACACGTAGGGAGCCCCCACCAAACATGAGGAAACTGAACAGGGAGCTGCAAGTCAGCGTCCACCGCCTACGCCTCGGCTACCCTACTGCAAAGCGCCTCATCGAATGCATGAGTGAGGAGCTTTGCAGCCACTGCGACCAGATGGTCCCAAAGCCTCTAGTTCACTACATGCTTGACTGTCCTGCGATGACGTCCATCCGCCGCAGGCACTTCCCGATGGCACCTAGGGATCTGACCCGCGAGGACAAAGCAGCCCGGCTGGTTTACCTGGCCACACATGACTTGGAGACACTGCTCCCAGTCCTAGCCACCCACCCGCCCCCTCGATGACGACGCCAGAGAACCCCGACGACGACCAAGACTACCCACTACAGCTATGGAGCATGGAGCATGATGACCTGAGCGTCGGTAAGCTGGGATGGAAGAAGGGTGGGTAAGGATAGAAATATGGGAAAAGGTAGGGTAAGGGTAGGAGGAGGGAATATACAGGTGAGTGGCACGTCCACTCTGAGCGACATGTGCAGAGAAACTGCAGGTGTTGTTGATCGGTGTGTGTGACTCTGGAGCGAGTTGTAGCAGCTGATGAGGCGGGTGTAGGTGGACTGCAGGAGGCTGTCAGGCGTCGATGGAAGAGTCCCAGAAGGCAGGCAGGGTCGAGAAGGCAGTCACATTACAGTGATGTGTTGGAGAAATCACTGAAGCGTTCCATTCACCAGCAAGGTGAACTGTCTTAGTGAGATGTGTTTTACTTTAATTAAACGTTGGAAGTTAGGATGTTGAAGGTCTCTTATAATGTTGTCGAGGGTCTGGAGTGGTGTGGTATTACAGCTGAACTTAACAGTTCCATCATGGAGATGTTGAGTAAGGTCAGTAGGCATCATTGTTGAGGGAAATTGTCGAGTAGTAAAGAATCTTACACCAAACATGGTGCATGGTAGAAGTGTTGGAGTGGAAGGGCTGGACACAGTCTCTGATTGGTTCGAGGTAGTAGGAGATGAATGCTTCTCATTGGTGGAAGGTAGTTGTGGCGAGACTGGCAGGGAGGCAGCTGATTGGTTCTCGGTAGGGGTGTGAGGTGGTGGTGAGCTCTCATTGGTTGTTGTAGGCGTGACGTCAGTAGTAGCTAGTGGTGGTGGTGGAGTTTCAGCTGAGTCATCAGCTGGTAAATTAATGTCGATAATATGCTGGGAATTGTTGAGTATCACAGAAGATGGTGGAGAATCTGGAAATTTGAACTCTGGCATGTTGTTTAATTTGAAGAGTTCGTTGATGGAGGTGTTGAACGTCCCAGGAACAGCAGCATTATGCATATGAGCATAGACCATACAGTAGTAGATGGTGGTGGGGTCAACTACAGCTATTCTTTCTCTCACTTCCTTCCTTTTTATCTTTCTAGAACCACAGCCAGATGCCTAGCTTCCACTCATGTCAAGACACGTCTGTAGGGACTACAAGAGTCCGAAGTACCAAGATCTGCTGATGAAGACGCCTGCTGATGAAGATGCGATGTCATAAGACACTCCCCACCATGGGGAGCCACAGCAAGAGAGAAGAAGCCAACCCCAGGGGGGCCCCAAGAAAGAAGACAGAAGAAAGAAGATGACCGACACCCTCTACCCAGGGGGCCAATGCCGGGTCACCATTTGGAGAAGACCCGGGCAGGATGTACCGGCGAACCTACAACAACAACAACAACCTGATCTTCATAATCTCCAGACCTACGGTGCTGAATACACCAACTCCAAGGCCGAGGGACTGATTACCTCATCATTTGTATATAGTTCTACTCTTCATATTATGTCCTAGGATTTTGTATTGATAAAGCCACTGGATGGCGAAACGTTTACTAAAAGATACTCAGATGTTGCACATGTGTCTTAATTTCATATTGTCGGTATTGCATACCTTTCTTGTACAAGAATAGAGTATAGTCTCTATCTTTTTCTTGTACTCCTACTCTTAAAAAAGACTTGGAAATAGCAGCCGTGTAGGCATATGCATTTGAGCGAAATTTCATGAGCACGTCTCCAAGCTTCTCAGTTAGTGAGGGTCCTGTCGTCAGACAGTTATTAAGACTTAAGAACATAAGAAAGAAGGAACACTGCAGCAGGCCTACTGGCTCATGTGAGGCAGGTCAAAGTATGCTACAGGCTTAAGCCAATGCTCCAACCTAGTCAGGTCAGGTCACATTCACTTAAGGAAGGAGCACGGCATCTGACCTAGTAGCACAAGCTAGTCAGGTCCAACTCACACTCACCCGCACCCACTCATGTATTTATCTAATCTATTTTTAAAACTACACAATATTTGAGCCTCTATAACTGAGCTCAGGAGTTTATTTCACTCAGTCACAACTCTATTAACAAACCAGTGCTTTCCTATATAATTCCTGAATCTGAATTTTTCCAACTTAAAGCCATTGCTGTGAGTCCTGTCTAAGCTATATATTTTTAGCACGTTATTTACATCCCCTTCATTTATTCCTGTTTTCCATTTATACACCTCAATCATATCTCCCTTAAATCTACGCCTTTCTAGAGAGTGCAGATTCAGGGCCCTCAATCTATCCTCATAGGGAAAATTTCTCATACATGGGATCAACTTTGTCATCCTCCTTTGTACGTTTTCCAGAGCATTTATATCCATTCTGTAATACAGTGACCAAAACTGTGCAGAATAATCTTGATGAGGCCTAACCAAGGATATATAGAGTTGAAGAACAACCTGATGGCTCCAATTATTTATGCTTCTTGATATGAAGCCAAGGATTCTGTTCGCTTTATTGCGAACACTTATGCACTGTTGTCTTGGTTTTAGATTACTGTTAACGAGAACTCCCAAATCATTATCGCAATCAGTAATATTAAAATCTACATTATTTAGTTTTTATGTGGCATGGTTATTTTCCTGTCCAATGTTTAGAACTTTGCATTTGTCTATATTAAACTGCATCTGCCACTTCTCCAACCACTGCATCAGTCAATTCAAATCTTTCTGGAGTGCTCTAATGTCCTCGTCAGAATGAATTGGACGCCTATTTTGTTGTCAAAGCTGAAAGGGATAGACGAGTTTCAGTGGGGAGAAATAAATGGGATTAGGTCAGGAGTATCTGACAGAGTTAGAGCTAAGGAAGGGGTAGCAAAAATGTTGAAGGATCAGTTATGGAAGGAGAAGAGGGAATATAAATGTGTAAATTCAAGGATTATGTGGATTAAAATAAGGGTCGGAGCCCTTTGATTGAACTTTGTATAGAAAGGGGTTTAGTTATAGGTAATACATATTTCAAGAAAAAGAGGATAAATAAGTATACAAGATATGACGTAGGGCGTAATGACAGTAGTTTGTTGGACTACGTATTGGTAGATAAAAGACTGTTGAGTAGACTTCAGGATGTACATGTTTATAAAGGGGCCACAGATATATCAGATCACATTTTAGTTATAGCTACAGTGGGAGTAAAAGGTAGATGGGATACAAGGAAAATAGAAGCAGTAAGTAAGAGAGAGGTGAAGGTTTATAAACTAAAAGAGGAGGCAGTTAGGGAAAGATATAAACAACTATTGGAGGATAGATGGGCTAGTGAGAGTGTAGGCAATGGGGTCGAAGATGTATGGGGTAGATTTAAAAATGTAGTGTTAGAGTGTTCAGCAGAAGTTTGTGGTTACAGGCGAGTGGGTGTAGGAGGGAAGAAGAGCGATTGGTGGAATGATGATGTAAAGAGAGTAGTAAGGGAGAAAAAGTTAGCATATAAGAGGTTTTTACAAATAGAAGTGATGTAAGGAGGGAAGAGTATATGGAGAGAAAAAGAGAGGTGAAGAGAGTGGTGAAGCAATGTAAAAAGAGAGCAAATGAGAGAGTGAGTGAGATGTTATCAACAAATTTTGTTGAGAATAAGATTAATACGTTGAGGAAGCCTAGGGATCAAATGGATTTGACAGTTAAAAATAGGAGAGGAGAGTTATTAAATGGAGAGTTAGAGGTATCGGGAAGATGGAGGGAATATTTTGAGGAATTGTTAAATGTTGATGAAGACAGGGAAGCTGTGATTTCGTGTATATGGCAAGGAGGAATAACATCTTGTAGGAGTGTGGAAGAGCCAGTTGTGTGTGTTGGGGAATTTCGTGAGGCAGTGGGTAGAATGAAAGGGGGTAAGGCAGCTGGGATTGATGGGATACAGATAGAAATGTTAAAAGCAGGTGGGGATATAGTTTTGGAGTGGTTGGTGCTATTATTTAATAAATGTATGGAAGAGGGTAAGGTACCTAGGATTGGCAGAGAGCGTGTATTGTTCCTTTGTATAAAGGCAAAGGGGACAAAAAGAGAGTGCAAAACTATAGGGAATAAGCCTGTTGAGTGTACCTGGTAAAGTGTATGGTAGAGTTATTATTGAAAGAATTAAGAGTAAGACAGAAAGCAGGATAACAGATGAACAAGGGGGCTTTAGGAAAGGTAGGGGATGTGTAGACCAAGTGTTTACAGTGAAACATATATGTGAACAGTATTTGGATAAGGGTAAAGAGGTTTTTGTGGCATTTATGGATTTGGAAAAGGCGTATGATAGGGTGGATAGGGGGGCAATGTGGCAGATGTTGCAGGTGTGTGGAGTAGGAGGTAAGTTACTGAAAGCAGTGAAGAGTTTTTATGAGGATAGTGAGGCTCAGGTTAGAGTGTGTAGGAAGGAAGGGGATTATTTCCCAGTAAAAGTGGGCCTTACACAAGGATGTGTGATGTCACCGTGGTTGTTCAATATATTTATAGATGGGGTTGTAAGAGAAGTGAATGCGAGGGTCTTGGCATGAGGTGTGGGTTAAAAGATAAAGAATCAAATACAAAGTGGGAGTTGTCACAGTTGCTTTTTGCTGATGACACTGTGCTTTTGGGAGATTCTGAAGAGAAGTTGCAGAGTTTGGTGGATGAATTTGGTAAGGTGTATAAAAGAAGAAAATTCAAAGTGAATATAGGAAAGAGTAAGGTGATGAGGATAACAAAAAGATGAGGTGATGAAAGATTGGATATCAGATTGGAGGGAGAGAGTATGGAGGAGGTGAATGTATTCAGATATTTGGGAGTGGACATGTCAGCAGATGGGTTTATGAAGGATGAGGTGAATCATAGAATTGATGAGGGGAAAAGAGTGAGTGGAGCACTTCGGAGTCTGTGGAGACAAAAAACTTTGTCCATGGAAGTAAAGAGGGGAATGTATGAGAGTATAGTTATACCAACACTCTTATATGGGTGTGAAGCATGGGTGATGAATGTTGCAACGAGGAGAAGGCTGGATGCAGTGGAGATGTCATGTCTGAGGTCAATGTGTGGTGTGAATATAATGCAGAGAATTCGAAGTTTGGAAATTAGGAGGAGGTGCGGGATTACCAAAACTATTATCCAGAGAGCTGAGGAGGGGTTGTCGAGGTGGTTCGGACATGTAGAGAGAATGGAACGAGACAGAATGACTTCGAGAGTGTATAAATCTGTAGTGGAGGGAAGGCGGGTAGGGGTCGGCCTAGGAAAGGTTGGAGGGAGGGGGTAAAGGAGGTTTTGTGTGCGAGGGGCCTGGACTTCCAGCAAGCATGTGTGAGCGTATTTGATAGGAGTGAATGGAGACAAATGTTTTTTAATACTTGACATCTGTTGGAGTGTGAGCAAAGTAACATTTATGAAGGGATTCAGGGAAACCGGCAGGCCGGACTTGAGTCCTGGAGATGGGAAGTACAGTGTTTGCACTCTGAAGGAGGGGTGTTAATGTTGCATTTTTATAACTTTAGTGTAAAGCACCCCTCTGGCAAGACAGTGATGGAGTGAATGATGATGATGGAGTGAATGATGATGAAAGTTTTTCTTTTTCGTGTCACCCTGCCTTGGTGGGAATCGGCTGATGTGTTAATAAAAAAAAGAAAAAAAATTGTTGTCATCGACAAACTTGCTTACGTCGCCATTTAATCCCTCATCTATGTCGTTTATTTTGATTGTGAACAACAAGGGTCCCAACACTGACCCCTGTGGAACACCGCTAGTGACGCTTCCACACTCTGATTTCTCCCCATTTATGCAAACTCTCTGCTGACTATTTGTCAACCATGCCTCTATCCAGGAAAAAAATTCTCCTCTTATTCCGTGTGCCTTAATGGGACTCTATCAAAAGCTCTACTGAAGTCCATATACACAATATCATATTCATTACCATGATCTACCTCCTCAAATACCTTAGTGAAATTTTTTTATAAATTCGTAAGGCAGGAACGCCCTTTTGTAAAACCGTGCTGAGATTGGTCGATTAATTTATGCTTTTCAAGATGGTTATGAATTGCCTCGGTAATTATTGATTCCATAAATTTTCCAAATATGGAGGAAAGGCTTATTGGTCTACAGTTCGAAGCTGAGGACCTGTCTCCTGCTTTGAAAATAGGTATCACATTTGCCATTTTCTACTTATCTGGCACCATGCCAGTTTGTAGTGATATGTTGAAAAGATTAGCCAATGGTTTGCTAAGCTCCTCCTTACATTCCTTTAGAACCCTTGCATACATTTCATCAAGACCTAGGGATTTGTTAGGTCTTAATTTATCTATTTGTCTAAGGACCATTTCACTTGTGACCCTAATTGTGCGTAGTTTACTATCGTCCTGTTCTACATAATTTATTATTTCTGGAATATCGCTAGTTGCAAAAACTGAGAGGAAGTATGTGTTAAAGATTCTACACATTTCCTTACCACTGTCCATGAGCTGACCCAAGTAACTTTTGAGTGGGCCTATCTTGTCCCTAATTTTCTGTATATCTGAAAGAATTCTTTTGGGTTAGTCTTCGATTCTCTTGCAACTTTAACCTCATAATATCTTTTTGCTTTTCTTATTTCCTTTTTTATTTCTCTCTTTAACTGAATATGATTTCTTAATTGCCCTTCTCCTCTTTTGATTCTCCTATATATGCCTCTCTTTTGACCAATGAGATGTTTTAATCTATTGTTCATCCATTTAGGATCATTTTTGTTTGGTCTGATTTCCCTATTTGGAACATAAGTTGTCTGAGCAGCTAGAACTATGCTCTGGAAAACGTCATTTCGGCAGCCATCACCACTTACCTGACCCATTGTCAGGTCATTCCAGTTCAGCCCACCCAGGTATTTTTTTCAGTCCTATGAAATCAGCCAAGCAGAAGTCAGGGACAGAGACTTGATTGCCATTATTAGGGTAATTCCATGATATTTTAAAACAGTGATTTGTGATCACTTTCCCCAAGCTCATCATTAACCTCAAGATTATTTATTAGGGATTCCCTGCTGGCAAGAACCAAGTCAAGCATGTTATTTCCTCTAGGTGGTTCTGTCACAAACTGTTTTAAAAAACAATCCTGAATCGTATCAAGAAAATCACTTGACTCTAAATTTCTTGTCAAATTGCTCCAGTCAATTTGTCTAAAGTTGAAATCTCCCATCAGCACAACATTTTCATATGTAGATGCCTTAAGAATTTCGTCCCATAGAAGTTTACTGCACTCCCTATCAAGATTTGGGGGCCTGTAAATCACACCCAATATTAGTTTGTCATGGCTCTCAAGAAGCTGTAACCAAACAGATTCAGTGGCTGATGCTTCTAATTTTATATCTTGTCTAACACAACAATTTAAATTGTATCTGACAAATATCACTAATCAGCCACCCTTCCTGTTGACCCTATCAGTGTGGAATAATTTATTGCCTTGTATGTGACATTCAGAAGGCAAACTCTCTATCTTTCAGATTGAGCCAGGTCTCTGTTATAGCAATAATATATGTGTTTCCTGCACTTGGAATTAATCTTAGCTCATCTATCTTATTTCTTACACTCCTGCTATTAGTATAGTAGTCTCTTGTTTCCCTCTGATGTCTCTCTTTGTTTGCTGACCTTATTCATTATCTTTATTTATAACTTTATGATGAATATCTTTTATACATTTACTGTTTTCAGCCCTAGTGTTGCAAGCTAACTGTTTCCCACACACACCCATACCTCTATCTTCTATCAGTTTAAAATCCTAGACATGTCAGCAATGGCCCTCTTGATCGAGTTGGTATGTGCTTCCACCCCTGTCCCAGAGAGATGTACACCATCCCTTGCATACATATCATGTTTGCCATAAAAGGTGTCCCAGTTGTCAATGAATGGGATTGCAAGTTCCCTGCAGTATCTGTCTAGCCAGCAATTTACATCAATTGCTCTAGACAACCATTCATATATATTACTGGCCTTTTACATTTACTGTTATATTATGTCTAGGGTTAGTATATCATATATATTATATCATATTAAGTTATAAACGGATAACTTACCAAATGTAACTATAGACAAGATAACTGCTAGTCTATGATGTAAAATAACACTCAGGACAACAAATTTTGCCAGAAAACAACACTCTGAAACAACAAAGGTTTCAGTAAATCATGTTACTTCTGCCAAAGTCCACATCATGAAGTGGGAAATTTCTTACTTTGGCAATATCCCCAAACAAATCATTAATTCTCTGAACCAAGTCGTCAACCTTCTGTACAATAAAGCCATTTATACACACTGCAGGGCTCTTTTAAATGAATTACTCTAGGATCTCCCCTTGTTATAAAAGATCCTACAGCATCTAACAATTGGTCAACATTAACACACTTGCTCCCATAGAGGATTCGAAATAATCTTTATTAATTAGTTCGACTGCCATTTAGGTTATCAGTCGCACCAACAATCTTTGCATAATCCAAGAAGTTCTGAGACCTTTAAGCAAAGAGTGATGCATTAGAAATTATGCAGATAATGTAATTATTTTGTTTACAGTTACATTTGAGTACCTGGTACAAAGATTAACATTTACTAGGATGCAAGAGATGGGACTTAAGTTGAATATATGTAAGTGTCATTTTGTCCAACAATCTCTGAAATTAATTGGCATGTTTTTTTTTTTGAATGAAGCAATTAAACCGGATCCAAAGAATTTGTAAGGTATTATAGATATGACGATATGAGCAGAGTATAGAAAACTAATCCCTATAAAGTAGAACCCTCCATCAAGAACCGAGGGTTCTACTTTTTAGAGGATTAGCTGCCCTTGTTGATTCTGTACATTTAAGGGGAGATATTTCTAATAGAATGTTAGTTGTAAGATAAGAGGACGCTTTGTTTTATAGTAACATACCAGATAGATACACTGAGAGTATTATATTGATGCTCAATGAAAATAGGAATTAGTTGTAGATACAGCTTCCAGGGACTCTATACATTTCTAGAAATGTGTATATATATATATATATATATATATATATATATATATATATATATATATATATATATATATATATATATATATATAAGAAAATAGGAGTAGGATCTCTAGAATTAGTTAAAGTTTCTAATCTTGTCGATACTATATGGTGTAATTGATTATAGAGATAAATTAAGTTCTTTGGGGCTAAAATATAGAATATTGAAGGTGTTTAATTTTATTCCTAATGTTATGTGTATAACAAGATGAAACTGAAGTTAAGTATTTCTCTTACGTGGTTGTTAATATGACTTGCTTGAAGTTAGAACAATATTTTGAGGTTATGAGTATGTGATAGAATAGTACTGTGAGGGAAATTTGAAATAGTAAAGAAATTAAGTTGAAGGTATAGATGGAATTTAGTACTTTGTGTATTAGGGATATTTTATGTCAGGTAGTTAATATTTATCTCTCCCAAAATAAGGATAGCTAAGTTGAAAAATGAGTTTTTGTCGTAAAAACATTTGTAATCTTATTTTAGTAGTGAAATGTTAATCGGGCCTTAAGATATCTGGTTTTCTTTGAAAAAAAAAAATTTCTTTATGTTGGAAGTAGGTGGATAAAGCATAGGGGTAGAAGGGTTAAGCTCTTTATATAAAAGATTTTAATTATAGGGATGGACGAAGATGGATACTGGGCTAGGCTTAGAAGTAGCCATGCCTTCAAAGGGTTATACTTGAAGTGAGTGTTGAAAATATTTATGTTTATTTTTTAGGGAAGTAGAAGAAGGCGGTTTAAAGTTGAATTTAATTGTTTAAAATGAATATATTTGTATCTTATATTGTTTATAAGTTTTTATTAGGGGATTAATAAATTTATTAAAGGTAGTGACGAAATGAAGGAATTCGGCAAAAATAGTTTCCGCCTGTTTGTCAAAAACATGTCTGTATGAAAGGTATATATAGTGTGGCCTGCCCACTGTGGTTTAAAGGCCGCGGTATCATGACCGAGCGAAGGTAGCGTAATCATTAGTCTTTTAATTGGAGGCTGGTATGAATGGTTGGACCAGAAATTAGCTGTCTTAAATTTTGAAAATTGAATTTAACTTTTAGGTAAGAGGGCTTAAAGGGGCTGGAGGGACGATAAGACCCTATAAAGTTTGTACATTAAACTAATTAAGAGTGATTCGAGTTTATAAGGCTTACTATTAGAAAGGTGTTTAGTTGGGGCGACTAGGATATAAGTTATCTAACTGTTTCTTCGTTGGAATAAAAAATATTTGAGTTTATGGTCCTTTTTTAGGATTATAGAGTAAAATACTTTAGGGATAACAGCGTAATTTTTTTGAGAGTTCTTATCGATAAGAGTGCGGCCTCGATGTTGAATTAAAATTTCTTTGTGCTGCAGCAGTTACAAGAGGGTCTGTTCGACCTTTAAATTTTTACATGATTTGAGTTGAGACCGGCGTGAGCCAGGTTGGTTTCTATCTTCTAGGGAGATTAGAATTGTTTTAGTACGAAAGGATTAAATAATTGGAATAGTTTTAAAAGAATGAATGAAATTTTTTATAAATTTTAAGTTTATAATTGGTATAGAGAAGCAGGGAAGAGAAGCTTTAGGTGGTCAGAAAAAAAGTAAGGAGTTTGTCTTTAATTTCCAAAATTAATATTTTTTTAAACTATTTTCTGGTTAGTAGTTTTTTGTAGGCCGCAGCGGCCTCGAGGAGATGTTAATGATTTTAACTACAACAATTAAGGTCAGAAGGAGATATGAGATTATAAAGATAGTGAGAAGAGAAGAGGATTAGAATAAATAGTGGAAGTCGACAGGTAGATAGGATTAATTTTATTACCTAGAGTAGGAATACAGAGGAATTGTAAAATTTAGATGTGAGTAATATGGGATCCAGGAAAACTAAAAGTAAAGTGAAGAATATAGAGAAAATTACTATTAGGCTAGACCTGAGACGTATTTTGAAAGATTCGTTGGATGCGAGAGAGGATACGTAGATAAAGATAATTAAGGGGGGAGCGAGACGTTTTCATTTTCTTTTTTTTTTTGCTAAAATTTCTATGGGAATTTGTCAGTGAATTAAGCACCATTTGATACCTAGATACTGTGTTTTTAGTGACGTTTTGCCTTACAGTTATGTAGGAAAAAAATATTAGTGCTCTATTTGACAGGGCTTTTGGCAAATCCTTTCCTACAAAATTAGTAAGACATACAATGTTCTAATTGAAATCAGATGCAAGACAAAGAGTTAGATTTTTGAATTACAGAAGGATTAAATAATCCTGATAAGATGCAGATTAGAACTGTTTGAACTAAAAGTGTTAGTCCTATGGAGAGGGGATGACTTAAAGTTGTGAATAGGATAGCTATTCTGATGACAGAGGAATAATAAAATACAGGATATTATAAATGTGTTATAAAGTTTTAAGAAAAGAGTTCATCTTTGGTTTACATGACCAAAATTGTATTTAAACTATTAAAACTTATTATGGATTTAAATAGTTTAAAGAAAAATTTTGGTTTGTGGTACCAAAGATATAGAATTTTATTTTAAATCATGTTGTGGGGTATTTTCATACAGTGAGGTTGGTGTTTTTACTATTATTATCGCTAGTTTTTATTAGGGTTAGTTTAATTAGGTTAAATTTTGGTCTGGTGTATGTGATTGAATGGGAGATTTTTTCTTTAAGTTCGTCTTCTGTTGTGGCGACTTTGGTTTGTGACTGGATTAGTACTTTATTTTTAGGTGTAGTCTTGTTTATTTCTGCTATGGTTATATATTATAGGGGAGATTATATAGACGGGGATAAGAGGTACAATCGCTTCATGCACATAGTTTTTGCTTTTGTTTATCTATAGGGGCTCATATTGCTAGACCTAATTTAATTAGAATTCTTTTAGGTTGGGATGGATTAGGTTTGATTTCTTATGTTTTGGTAATTTATTACCAAAATGAGAAATCTGCTAATGCGGGTATGTTGACTGTTTTATCAAATTGTGTTGGAGATGTAAGGATTTTGTTGAGGGTCTCTTTGTTATTTATATTAGGGGGTGGAATTTTATTTTTTATAGGAAGTGCTTAGGGGAAGATTTTTTGTTAATAAAGATTTTTGTGAGTGTGGCTGCTATAACTAAGAGGGCTCAAATTCCATTCTCAGCATGGCTACCAGCAGCTATGGCTGCTCCTACCCCTGTTTTAGCTGCAGTGCATTCTTCGACTTTAGTTACGGCTGGTGTTTATATTTTAATCCGATTTAGTAGGGCTCTGGAGGGCTCATCTGTTCAAACTTTTTATTAATTATTTCTTGTTTTGACAATATTTAGAGCGGGGCTAGGGGCTAATTTTGAGTTTGATTTAAAGAAAATTATTGCCTTGTCAACTTTAAGGCAGTTGGGGGTTATAATAGGTATTTTAGCTTTGGGGTTTCCTGATTTAGCTTTTTTTCATTTATTAACTCGTGCTTTGTTCAAGGCATTGTTATTTATATGTGCAGGTGATATCATCCATAGGGTTAAGGAGTATCAGGACATCCGAAATATAGGGATGTTAGTATTATGTATACCTTCGACTAGGGTTTGTATGAATTTAGCTTTATGTGGAATGCCTTTTCTAGCGGGTTTTATTCAAAGGATTTGATTTTAGAGGTAGTATTTGAGGGAGGTAAATTTTAGTTTTTTATTTTTTATCTACGGTTTAACAGTATGTTAGACATTTCGTTAGTTTATTACAGTTTAAGTTGTATCCCTAATATAAGGTCCATCATGTTAATTAGGAAGAATATAGAATAATAATAGGTGGAATTCTAGTACTGAGAGTAGGGCAGTAGTAGGGGTTCTATTTTAGCATGGGTAGTATTTCTGAGAGTTATATGATTTGCTTGAGTTTTTTTTAGTTTTAGCTTTATTAGTGAGGGCTATGGGGGCTTCTCGGGTTATATTATTAATATAATTAGAGTGAGATCGAGCTTGAAGACTATGGGATTATATTATTATGTTGTGTTTATAGGTTCTATGTGATTTATACCTATTTTGTCTACGTTAAGGTTATCCAACTGGAGGTTGAGGAGGAGACACTGTTTTGAAAGTAGGGGACAAGGGTGATCAGAATATTTTGGGGGTGAAGGTAGATTTAATGAGTTTATAACATGTTCTAGGTATCTACAGTTCAGACAAGATAATATAGTTATAGTTTATATAAAAGGTTTTTTTGTGGGTTGTAACTGTATTTTTATTTTTATGTAACTTATATATTTTAAATTAGAATATTGCATTGAAGCTGCAATGGTGGTGGTTACCTGTAAGTGGGATATTTTAGAAGAGCTCCTCTTCAGCTTTTACAACGAAAATGTAATGTGTTGATACACCATAAAAAGAAAGAGAACGGAATTTAACCGCTCAGGAATAAAGTTAGAAGCTTTTTCTTTGGTATCTTTCTCTTTGACAGGAAAAAAAATCAGTTTTATCATTAACAGTGATAAGCCTCTTTTTGGCTTCCGTCAAGGAAATTAGAGGTACCAACCAAAGTTTAGGCCGAAACTAAATGCAATCTTCGCTTTCTAATTTGAAAAAGGTTTAAAACACTTTATGAGTGTAAATCATATGTCATAGATGACTACAATTCCAGTTGGATCATTCTAAGGCTCCTTTATGCCACTCATAATATAGACCTGCGAGGAGGACAATTACAAAATAAAGTCCTGAGAAGCTTCAAGAGAAAATGTTTGTAAAAGGTGTTACAGAGGCTAAAGGGAGAAGAAGGGTAATTTCTACATCGAAAATTAAAAAGATTACAGCGATGAGAAAGAATCATAAAGAGAAAGGTAAACGTGCGGAAGCTTTAGGGTCAAATCCACATTCAAACGGCGATATTTTTTTTCGATCAATTACATTTTTTTTCGATAAGATAGAGGATAGAATTATAATTAAGAAGGTTACGATAAGTGTTATTAAAACAATTAAGTATAAAATAAGGATAAATTTTTCTAATGGTTTTAGGCTTTCTAGTTGGAAGCTAGATGTACAATAATATACTAAAAAATTATCTACCTCATCAGTAAATAAAGACGTAAAGGAAGAGTCACACTACGTCAACAAAATGTCAATACCAAGCGGCGCTTCGAATCCAAAGTGGTGGTTGTTGGAAAAGTGGCATTTATGAAGGCGGTAAAAGCATACCGAAAGGAATGAGGTTCCAATAATTACATGGAGACCGTGGAATCCGGTTGCTACGAAGAAGGTTGTCCCATAGATCGAGTCGGCGATAGAAAATGATGCTTCTATGTATTCGTATGCTTGGAGGAGGTAAAATAAATCCCTAAGATGATGGTGATTCCTAATCTTTGAATTGCCTCTGAGTGGCTGGAGTTTATGATTGCATGATGAGTCCAAGTCACTGTTGCTCCTGAGGAGAGAAGGATGGTTGTATTAAGAAGGGGGACCTGAAATGGGTTGAAGGGTTGATTCCTTCGGGGGGGCAAAATATACCAATTTCAATTGTAGGGGCTAATCTTCTGTGGAAGAAGGCTAAAAAAATAGAGAGAGAAAAAAAGATTTCAGAGACGATAAATAGGATTATTTACAATCGAAGCCCTTTAGTTACAATTTGGGTATGAAGACCTTGGTAAGTACCTTCTCAGTTGATAGCTCTAATTGAGCCTGTTAATGGCCATGTTCTTATATCCACTAAGTGGTAAGCGTGGTGATTGTCTGATGACATTAGTTAAATTACTTCTCTTGCGTAAAGTGTACTCAGGATTGCAAAGACATAGGATTGAATGATTCAACGGCAGATTCTAATATTAAAAGGAGAATTTGGGCTACGATTTGGAAAGTTAATAGTTTTATCGAAAGAAGGAACCTATATTTCCTAGGAGAGTAAGTAAGAGGTGTCCTGCAATTATATTTTCAGCTAATCGGATAGCTAATATACCCAGCCGAATAATATTTCTGATTGTTTCAATGAGAACTATGAAGGGTATAAGGATACCAGGAGTCCCCTGGGGCACTAAATGTGCCAGTATGTGCTGGGTGTGGGAACTATGAAGGGTATAAGGATACCAGGAGTCCCCTGGGGCACTAAATGTGTGCTGGGTGTGGTTTAATCATGCGAATATAATGAAGGATAGTCACAATGGGAGTGCTAAGGTTAAGGTTATGGCTAAATGTCTTGACCTTGTGAAAATATAAGGTAGGAGGTCTAAGGCGTTGTTGAAGAGAATAAATCTGAAAAGTGAGACGAACAGTAAAGACAGGCCTGAATTGATGGTTCCGAGAATTGTTTAAATTCGGTGTGGAGTATGGAAATAATCTGGATCAAAGTAAC